>CAOJBK013303601.1:0-10647 GCA_948294925.1 Codiaeum variegatum
AGGTCTTGGATTGAGTTCGGCGTCAGCATCATAGGGTTCATCTTGAAGTAGATGAAGCACTGGCGAAAGAAGTAGGCTGGGGGAAGGAGGAGACCCCTAGTCATATGGTCAAAATACCACACGTATTCTCTGTCGCTTTTAGGCAACTCGATTTCTGTGGTGGTGGAATAAATCCTTATATTATAGGGTGGCTTCTCCACGTAAATCTTGTTGGCCACATCGTCCAGATTGGCCTTGAAGATCCCAAAATTAAACATCAGAGGCGTCACAAACTTCATGTTGGGCCTCACAGTGTTGTTGACATTTGTGGCGGTATCCACAACTTTGCTCTGTCTTTTGGGCTTCTCAGCATCAACTGGCCATTGTCTCTTAGTTTATTTTTGGGGTGGTGCCATTTGAAAGAAAAGGAAGTTTGGGAGTAAAGTTGAGAAAGGAAAGGAGAATAGAAAATTTGGCAGAGTGACGGTAGACAAGTTTGCAGAATGGAGAAAAATCACGGCAACAAGCCTTTTTATAAGCCAAAACGAAAGCATTAATGGCCCTTGGGAACCGGCAGCCACGTGGCGAGCCCAGGAAAAGTTTACCTGAATGCTCATTATTGCCCTAGGGAAGCGCCCCTCCACGTGGTGAACAGGGGGAGGTCACCATAATGGAGTCGTACCTAGAGAAGAGTAACCGAGCAGTCATAATGGCGCCGCACATAGAGAAGTGCAACCGACCTAACCAGCTAAAAGGTCAGACGACAAGTCACTCATGCATCTTTTCAGTCTAGTCCAAGCCCCATCTGTGAGCTCCTGGCATGCGTCAACGAACTCAAGATCCACTAGCGAACCCAGCCTTCAATAGCGACCCCAAGCCTACACCACCGAGTCTAAGATTCTCCAAAGAGTTCAAGTTGAAAAAGCGAGCCTCAGACTTCCATCAGTGAAGCCTGCAATATCTCACTCAGCACTTTTTGAGTTGCGAAGCCTTCAAGTGCTACACTTCAAGGGGACAAATGATATAACTCAGCCTCAGTCTGGTTCGGCTTGAACAACAACCTCGGATCCGGACTGAACCCTAAAGCATCTAGTCAAGACCTAACTCAAAGCTTTCGCAAGCTTTGTCCACTAGCGACCCTCGTGGTTCGAGATATGACAACAGACAGGTGTCACAGACCCCATGGAGAGGTACACTGCCAAAGTGTCTAGGCTCGACACGTGTCCCCTTCTATAGGCTTTCACACCCTATAAATACATGCATCCACAACCTGAATGAGGTAATGAAAATTTATCTTCAAAAAGCTCTAAACTACACTCTGTTCCATTTGTGATTTAACACATTCACTGACTTGAGCGTCGGAGGATTATCGACGGACACAACGTCTGGCATCCCTGACCAATCTTCCTTTTCAGTGCAGGTTCATTCCAGCTCAACTAGAGCAGTTACATTTCAGCGAAATCAAATCAAGCACGCATCATATAGTGGCCGCGCACCTATCTTATTTCTTAATCACTGCACATTATATGATTTATACACAAATTACAAAGACAGCTTTCTTTAATAATAATGAAAATGTATATTTTTCAATTGTACAATCACGTGGAGTATAACATATTTAACAAGATGACAAGAAATAAAAGTAATTAGCTAAATACAAATAACAAAATGTTACCCAAAACAAACAAGAAAATCATTACATTTTTTAAATTAGTTAAAATGGAAAATCGAATCTGGATATATACTTCCCTGCTAGGACGCACTTCGTTGTACTCAGTTAATTTTGATTCTTCCATTTGAAAGCTAAGTCAGAGAGAGCTTTATAGGACGATCCATGTTCACTGAGGACTCTAGCAGCTGCATCTTTTAAATCTTTCATTCTATTACGAACTTTTTTACCTTCTTCGCCTTCCATTAATGCTCGAACAGAAAATCCAATTTGTTCTCTCCCAATTAAATCATTATTTTCATTGACTTTAGGCCTAATAGCCACTTTAATATCTTCACTCAACATTACAGCATTCATTTTCTGCTCAGCATAAAGAGGCCAAGCAATTAATGGCACACCATTGACCACACTTTCAAGAGTAGAGTTCCAGCCACAGTGAGTCAAGAACCCACCGGTTGAGCCATGGCTCATCACTTTAGCCTGTGATGCCCAATTTGAAACCACTAAACCTCGATCTTTGGTTCGGTCTAAAAATCCCTTTGGTAAAAAATTAAACGGATCGTTTTGACCGTTTACTGTAAAAAATGTAGCATTAGCTTTATCACTTGGACTTCTTACAACCCATAAAAATCTTTGCTTACTCATTTCCAATCCAAATGCCAATTCAGTTATTTGATCATATGAAAGGGTCCCACCACTTCCAAATGACACGTATAGAACTGAGCCATGTGGCTGCTCATCTAGCCACCTCATAATTTTTTCTTCCTCCTCACCAACTTTACTATTTGAACCCATATTTACAAGTGGACCAACCGGGTAAACCGGCGGTTTATCCATACCCGGTTCTTTCAAAGCTTTTATAGCTCCTGCTTCTAATTCCATGAAGCTATTTACCATAATACCCTCAGCTTGTCTATACTTCTTTGTATGATGAAGGACCCATTTGTAAGCATCATTCTTCCTATCCTGAACCGGGTCAAGCAAATCCTTGCCATGAATCGGTATACATCCGGGTATTTTAACGGGTTCTTGGAGCTCCCAATACTCACACGACACTGTTTCATCAAGTTTCGGCAAAATAAAAAACAAAGACAAAGCCATAGCGGTAGAAGGAAAGAAAATATAAGGAGGAATATTAAATTCTTTAGCGACATCAAACAAATCCGTACCGAACAGATCAACAACCAAAGCCGCGACACGTTTAGTCTTAACAAGCGATTTTAAACTGTCACGAACAGAAGGAATAGAGCGTACAATTGTGATTGCAATTATAGTTTCAATCAGTGTCTCGGGGGACAAATCACTTAAATCAATCGGCGGCAAAAATGTAGCGGTTATGTTGGGCGGAAGAGATTTAACGACGGAATTTTGCGCCGTGGTGGGTGGAGCATCAGTTGGGACAAAAATAGAAATTGAAAAATTGTGCTGTGAAACGAGTAGTTTTGACAATTCAAGAAGTGGGATAAGATGACCCATCCCTGGAGTTGGTATAATAGCTATATGGGTTTGTTCCGCCATGGATGAAATGAACTTAATTTTTTTTTTTTTTTTGTTTTGTGGAGGATGAAGGCAAAATAGGAGAAGATAAAGAGGTTTATATAGAGGAATTGGACATTAATTACAATGAAAAGGCAGGTTCTAATATTTTTGTTTTTATTTTCTACGGTGGACAAGTACTGAAATTATTTTTATGATTATAATTAATTAAGATTTATAATGAATTAGAGCATTCATGTACTTTGCCTGCTGAGACTGTATCTTATCAAATTGGAGTAAAACGGGAAGGTCTATTTTTTACTTAAAATAATTAATTTTATTAATTAAATTATCAATCACTTATTAAAGAGTATGCATGCAGCATATAGGATGTCTTCAAAAATCATTTAAAAAATACTAATTATATAAATTGTATGACAAAGATTCATTATAAAAAATATTTTTCAAAAATAGTACTTTTAAAATTTTTTATAAAAATAATAGTCCAAATTTTACCAAAAAAAAATACAAAAGGTCAAATAAATATATTATTTAAGGAAAAAAGTAGGTAAGACATTATTTCATTCATTTAATTTTTATTAAATTGAAATTATTTTTATTAATTAAAATTAATTTAATAATTAAAATTTATTTTTATTAAATTAAAATTTACAGATTAATACTAATTAAAATTATTTTTTAAATATTATTAAATTTTTTTATTGATTAAAATTAATTTTATTTTTTAATATGAAGAAATAGTACCTAAATCTATATTTTATTAAAAAAACAAAACTATACTTTCTATTAAGTACGTAGGCTTTATATATATATATATTATAGAAGGTTTTTAAAGAACATGAGAGAAGTTTGGAAATTTGACGTTAATTTCTATAATATACCAAATATTTTTAAACAATTCTAGAGGGAAAGTTAAAGGCAAAAAGTAATATTCATTTTTCGTAGCTATGCTTTTTGTCTTAAGTGCAGCACTTACAATTACAGAACATGTGCGAGAATTTGTGTGGTAGATGATGTCAAATCTAACGTAAGGCTTAGGTTGCCAAAACCCACTGTTTAGTTTTTTCTTTAGATATCATTTTTTTCTTTGATTAGTGGTTTCGAGGATAATTTCTTGCTCTTAATTATTAATTAATCTTTAACTAAATCAAGGGTGGATAGGATTAATTCATATGTTTGGCAAGAAAAAGTTTACCCTTAATCTTCAGTAGAAAATCTTAATTTGGGGTTTTCGGTTACCTAAGGAAGAAACAGAAAGATTTTCTTTTTTTTTTAGCTATATTTTCATAATTATAGATATAGATATTTAAAGAAATTTTGCTTAAACAGCTCCAATTTTATTTGGGTTAAATTATCATTAGTTGGAGGATATTTTTACCCTATTCTCAATTATTGATTGTTGTTTATAAATATATACTTTATTTATGTATTGTTTGGGATTTATCGAAAATATAAAATTCTGACTCATTCGATAAATATTATTTAAATAATTTTTTAAGAAATAAAAAATTTATTTTTTGAGTTTAATAAAATTATATTTTCTTATGACAAGTTTGGAGAGTTTTATTTTTTGAATTTAAATAAATAAAAATTAAAAAAAAATACTTATTGAAAAAAAAATATTTATAATTTTTTTATAAATAAAAAATTATAAAAAAATAATTTCGTAAAAAATATTTTTTGAAACGAACGTATTGATATATATTTTATATTATAATTTAATATATTTTTTATAAATTAATTTTTAAAATATTAACATGAAAAATAAAATAACTATTTATAACAGTAAGTCACACAATATCCATGATAAAAAAATAATTATCATAATAATCTTCAGTTTGTTATATTAATTTGACAATTTGCCAGAGAATTATCATAATTATTATAATTTTGTTAAAAAGATAAAAGGACAAGATGACGCAATTGCTTACTATTATAGTGGTTTTATATACTTTTGCAATTGAAACAAAAAAGTACACCAGGACGGAATTGCTTAGTGAATAATGTTGATAATGTATAATTTCATATTGAATAAATCTATTTCTTTTTTTTTTTTTCAAAATCAATCTTAATTACCAATTTAAAATGTTAATTTTTCTTATTTTTAAACTGAACAAATAAAATTGGAAGCGAATATAAACTATTAAAACAATACAAAATCAGAGGAAAAAAATGTATGAAAAAAATATTCTCATTTGACTCATCCTATTCAACATTCGGCCAACTTGAAGCCGAGAGGGTGAAAAAAAAAAAGAAGGAAAATAATTTAGGAGAAAATACTAGAAGAGAAGGAAAAAAAGGAAAAAAGCAATTGAATGCGAAATATGCAGAAAATAATTTGATCAAAATTAATGAACATTCAACACGGCAAATGGACAACTCTTGGAAGATGCCAAGGCTTTACAACAAAAAATGGCCATATAAAAGAAGTGTGCCGTCCAAACATTTAATAAAAAATTAATATACGTTGAAGGACGAATATAATTCTAAATTTTGATACTAAAGACACACTCAACTTTTCTTTCTCTTCTATTGCTCACTTTCAGATATGAGTTAAACCTTCTCTCTGGTGGCTCCTACAGTCGAAAGAGATATTTGTTCTCCTCTCTTTTTGTTCTTTTATTTACTTTCTTAAGTTTTTTTCAGTCCAATAAATATGTTTTGTGGTGTCTCTCACATTAAAATTAAAATCGGACTCTTACTCTCCTTTGTCAGATTTAGAGTTATTTTAGTATTTCAAGTATCGATTTTAGATTTTACAAGGTGGTCTATTTTACTGATTAAATATTTTTTATAAGTAGGAGATAATTGTAGGGTTGAGATTTGAGTGGTTAATTCAGTAATTAAAGACATAATTGAATAATTTCTTCTTCTTCTTTACCAAATCATAAAACTCTGATATCAAATTGAAAAATCTCTTATACTTATTATTAATCCATACAATATTTTTAAGAAACAAACTTCCATTAAAAAATTCATACAAAACCTTATTATTAAACTCTCTTTGATTGTAAAAGAATATATACAATCATCCCCCCTTTCACAGTGTTCTTTGTCGGCAACGACACAAGAACAATATGTAACCCTTGAAATTTCTCAAGACTTCATTAAGGAATGGAAGAGATAAGGTTACACTCACCTCCACTTTGGAGCAATCAGACTAGTTTTATTTTACCATAGAAGGATGGGACTGTTAGTAACTGCAAGGATGTCACTCTTTGACACTCAGTACTTAAGATATGAACATGCAGTCATTGGATCAATAGCGACCACTCTCAACACTGGAAGCATAGTGTTGACCTTCTTCCCTAACTTTAACATGTCACTGAATGATCCCTATCTTTCAACTGCCTTAAAAGTTCAAGTCCAGATTACTGGAGTCGATCAAGTTTCCAACTCACTTGCGGCAACCCTGCATCATCAGATTATTTACCGTCTGCAGGATCATGCCATCAACATCCAGCTTTCTGGATTTCAATCATCTTCAAATGCACTGTTTATCATAGCTGAGGCAGGACAAGTTCCCACAATTGTCCAGACTCCCAGACAGCTAGACAAAACAGACCTTGAAAAGCTCATCCCTAGGGAATGGCTTACCAATTATGAGAAGCTTCACCAATAGCACAACAAGCTCGTTCAGGCCACAAACCCTTTATTCATCAGAGAAAAAGATGGTACCATCAAGATTGTCTTTATGAAGACTGAAGAAGCTGCTGTTCCTTCCATTTTCCAAGCTTCCATGATTGAACCCTCGTCCTTTCCAAGGGAAAAGAAACTTCCAATTGTTTCATTCACATCTGAAGGCCGCCATGTCTACCCAGCAAGAATTAATGGACATTTCCTTTGGGATGTCCCAGGCTCAGGGATGTGTTATCTCTTATGCACTTGCCATGAAGAACAAGAATTATACATACCTCCCAGAGAACCCAGAATCATCCCCAAAAGATTCTTTGGTTCTTGTTCATATTCTTTAGAGAAGATTAGAATCAAAGATGATGATGATCATTCTGATCTAAAGGCCCATGGATTGGAATTCCAAAAGTGAAGCAGTATTCAGATAAACCTGATTACTATCACTCTCCAGTTCGTCATCAATCTCTAGCTTGTCAGAAGGTTCCAACCTTGCCCAAGAAGTCTACTCCATCTCCTCTTCCAATCTATGAGGATGCCCTCAAGATTCTCAGAGATGAAGGTCTACTTCAGAAGCAAGAACAGACACTTCCATGCTCCATGGAAGCATGCTCTTAGCCTCTCTCAACATTACCTGTTGCAGAATGTTTCATGCTAAGTTCTACAGATTTCCCTCCTCTTGGAAAATCTACTAACATGAGACCATAAATCACTCCTTCAAAAGTTTTACCTTCAGGAGCAATGAGAGAATTAACCCAGGTTGAAGAAGTCCTCAACTGGAAAACATCAAATGCTTTGGCCCAGAATTCCTATCTTCAGAGGATAGATGGGAAGATTGATCAAGCTATTCAACACACCAAACAGTTAGATCAAAAGATGTCTGACTTTTCTCATGAAGTCATAAGCATCTATAATGATCTAAAATACAGGTTTAATCAACTTGATCAAGAACTTAGAAGGCCTAATCAACATTTCCACTCTCCAGAATCCATAACAAAAGAAAGGGAGATTATGCAGATCAAAAGACAGCTTGAACAGATTGAACAAGACTTTCAGAAGTCAATACTTGATGTTCCAACCTTTACATATGCACCTTCATTCTCTTCACACCCTTTTCCTAATACTCCCTCACCATTCACACCTTTTGCTCCACTCACTACTCCTCTGTATCCTACTACATCCAAATTTCCTTTCAACTCTTTCTCTGAAGCTTACCCAAAACCAGCTAAAGGAAAAGAACCATCAAAATCAAAGGCTCCATCAAAATATTAAGCTCCACTTGATCAATCTTCATTAGTCTAGAAACCAGTTTAAGTTCTTCAAGCTCATTTGAAGGATTGGTTAATATTTCAAAAATCCTAATGAATCAACCACCAGAAGAAGAACTGGAACCATCCATTGAAGAGCCAGAAGATGCAAGTATACCCATATCATTCCATCCAAAACCAAGTACAGGTCCTTAGTTTACTTTTGATGATGTATCTCCTTCCAAATGGAATGAAAATCTATCACAGTTCATGGCTTGGATTGATTTACAAATAACACTAGATGGAGCAACACTCAGAAGAGTCCTGACAGAATTCACAACCAGGTTCACAAGAAGCCTGAGAGATTGGTTTCAAAACCAATCAATCTATGTCAGAACAAGCTTTATCAGTCTTGAATCAGCTGCAACAGCCATAACTACACTCCACAACCAGTTTCTTGAAAATTATGATCTAATCCTCAAACAACAGAAACAAGAGTACTTTGACAGAAAGTGATATTCTTTGAAGATTAAAGATCTAGAAAGACACTATACTGCAATGTCCAAACTGTATTATCTCATTGGCGCTTCAGAAGGAGATGATATATTGAAGTACACATTCATTACCTCTCTTCCAAAAGAAACTCAGCCAGAAATCAACAGAATGATAATAGAGACACATCGTCCTATTACTGTAATTACCCTTAGAGAACTATGGCAGTTTACCCTTGCTGCCATTAAAAGACTGTGTGATCAACAAGACCTGTTCAAGAAGTTTTCTCAACAAAACTTTTTCATCAAGAAGGCGTACAGTAAAAGTCACCTGAAGTTCAAATGTAAAGATTCAAAGTGTGACTGCAAAGGAAAAAATAAATCTAGAAATCATTTCCGGAAGTTTCCTTACAAGAAGTAATCACCCTCCAAGAAGTTCAGATACTTCAGGAAAAAGAAGAACAGAAGCTTCAAATCATACAGATGTTTCATCTATAACAAAAAAGGCCATTTTGCAAAAGATTATCCTCAGAATCCTCAGAAATTTGCAAAAATGGTGCAGCAAGTTATCACCTGTCTTCAACTTCCAAAGAACTTTAAAGATGATCTTGAATACCTTCTCTCTGAGCAAGAAGATGCAACCCAGGAGAGTCTATTTGCAATCACAAATGAAGAAAGCCAATCAGATTCAGACTTCTCAATAACTGATGAATCAGAATCCTCAATGTCTAATGAATCAATTCCACTCTTTCTATGGAACCTTTTCACCCTAAAATCCAAACTCAAATATCTCTATTGCTTGCTGAATTATCCTTAGAACCTCTTCCATCCATTCCATATGCACATGCCCATATCCTTCCTTCCAAATATTCTAAACCTATTCTTGTAATAGCTTTCTTTGACATTGGTGCACAATGAAGTATGATGAATCCTAATGTCCTCCCTAAAGATCAATGGAAGACCCAGGTTCAATTATTTAAAGCTGTAGATAAGAAAGGATTCAAAACTTTCTTAATCACTAAACACAAAATAGGAATACAATTTTTCCCCAACTGTATCCTTTGGACCCAAGTTATTGGATCATCATTACCTAGCAAAGACCTTCTTGTGAGCTTTGACCTTTATCACAAAGCCTAGAAACTATATATCTAATTTTTAGGGGAGGTTCTGTCGATTTTTTTTTTAAATTTCAAATTAATTAATTTTTATTATTGTCATTTTGTAGGATGACAGGTATGTCACCAATTCGAGGTCGTGGTAAACCACGTGGATCACGAGGACATGCACGTGGTTTAGGTAATTATGGATTGTCCTTGAAGTCTACTACTCCATCTACTTCTGCTGCACATGCTTCAGTAGCACATTCAACACAGCCGTCGCTGCCTACTGCTATTCCTCACTGTACTGCTGTTGTACCTGCTTCAGCGACACTTTCATAATCTTCTTCAGCATTGATGTCACCACCTCCTATTATTGCTCCCTCTACTTCTACTACACCTGCTTTAGCAACAGCAACATCTTCTCCATCATTGCCACCGCTTATTACTACTGATGTAGCTACTCCCTTTACTTCGGTTGCAGCTACTGGCGGGAGCCGATAAGGTCGAGGTGTATAGAGATGGAGAAGGGTGAGATCTTTTATTTTTATTTTATTTTTATACATTATGATTTATTATTTTTTACTGATTTATTTATTTTTCTTTTCTTGTTATTCAAATTTGTTGAGCAGCATGCCAAGTCCAAGAAAATGACCAAGATTATGAAGTCTTCTCTATATCCTTTGAGAGTCAGATGAGGTACTGTTCCAGAGGAGATTAAAAAGAATTATTAGGAGGAATTTAAGATAATAATTTATCAATTACTTTTTTAATTATTTTTATTTTATTTATACTTGTTAATAATATTCATTTTTAACTTTTAATAGTACTGAAGAAATATTGATGGTCGCAGTCTAGTGCAGATAATGTATTTAAGGCATGGAATAAGCTTTCACAAATTCGATACAAGAACATCATGTTTGAGGCTCGTGACAATTTTAAGAAAAAGGGAAAGATGTCTGATTTCATATCAGGGAGGATTTGGGACTAGTATAAAAAAATATGGCTGGGATCTAAGTGGAAGGATCAGGCCAAGA
>CAOJBK013306435.1:0-22376 GCA_948294925.1 Codiaeum variegatum
TTATGCACTCAAATCCCTTCATTACAGATTCTCAATCTTAGCTAGGGTCATGGAATAGTCAAACCCTATATGCCAAATCTTATGAACTATATCCGGTGTGAGTTCTCGATAAATCGATTCCTTCTAGAAACTTTATCTAGTGAACTTTATCCACCCTGGCCAGGGATTTACATATCAAGAACAACCAAAAGTCATAGGATTCCTTCCTTGGTTACCCAAGTTAATGAATTCTTTCTTGGTTAAACACTTATCCCAACATACCACTGATTATGGCCACATGCCATATACCAACACATGATTAGCATTGGTATGTAAGCAGTAACAAACCATAGCCACCAATATGTCAGATAACATGTCACCTCAAGTCTAAGGATTATATGTACAATCATGATCTAGATGATGCGATATTGTCTAATTGGTAACGACTCATGTATCCATCATCTAACGTCACTGTTCAACTTACTCATACCATGAGTATGCTCACGTATTGTCACGATATCACATGTTTGTAGCATGAGACTCACTACCTCCATACCAATAAGTATCTCATACTTATCATAGATGACAACAGAGGTGATGATCTTCCGGATTAATGGCATCCCTATCAATAATCCTATGACCATGAATAACCTTTAAAGTATCTGATAAAGGGCAATTTGTTACTCATATTCTCAAACTCTTTGAGTATAGATTCCCTACAGAATACTTAAGGGACATATATACATTAGATATAAGGAATACTTTCATTTAAAGAACATATATACTAAAGCTAGTATTTATTTACATTCACATGCTGAGTGTAAGCTCTAGGGCATACACTGTTAACAGATATACCATTCTTATATAATTTTCAGTTAGGTTGGCCATACCTCTATGTAACAATAAGAGTTACATCGATTTATCATTTGTGTTCGGAAGTGCCATCTCCTAGAGGTCTGATTACGGTAAGAGGTTGACAGAAAACTGCTTGGGAAACATATCGGGACGCTGTGAAACGGGTGTATCCCACCATCCACCTAGATTTGGGAGAAAAACAATGGGACAGAGAACCACCAACTGAATGGGAGGTAAGTAAAAAGGATATCAACCCAGGGAAGATTGAGGTCCATAGAGAAATAATGGTAGAAGATTCGAAGGGGCTTATAAAAACACTGGTAAAAACCTAGGTACGTTTGCTTAGTCCACATCTGACCTAATAGGGATAGACCTAGCAGTGATCACCCATAAACTTGTTATTGATGACTAAGTCAAACCAGTGATCTAGAAAAGGACGAAGCAATCTCTCGAGAAACAAAAAGCCATTATAAAATAAATTGATAACCTTTTGGAAGTGGATGTGATCACGGAAGTAGATTATCCCAAGTGTTTGGCTAATGTTGTCCTAGTAAAAAAAAACCCAATGGTACATATCGGATGAGCTTGAATTTTACTGATTTAAATACCCCAAGGATAATTACCCCTTACTAAGTATTAATCAATTGGTAGACTCTAAAGCGATCCATGAGCTCTATTAATTTTTAGATGCTAAGTTAGGATATCACCAAATCCATATAAACCCAACTGATGAAGAAAAAATAAGTTTTATCACTAACAAAGGCACCTCTTACTACAAAATGATGCCCTTTGGGCTGAACAACGTAGGAGTCATATATTAGAGGTTAGTGAACAGGATGTTCAAGAAGTACATTAGTGAGATTATGAAAGTATATGTTGATGATATGATTATCAAGAGCCAGAAGTCAGAAGATCATCCGAAGAATGTGGAGAAAGTATTTAAAGTATTACAATCTTGAAAACTCAAGCTAAACCTAGAGAAATGCATATTTGGAGTACCATATGGAAGGTTTTTTAGGTACATGGTATCACAAAGAAAAACTGAGGCCAACCCTTAAAAAATCAAAACAATACTAGACATGAAGCCACCTACCAATGTCAAAGAGGTACAGAAGTTGAATGGAAGAATCACCGCCATTGGACAATTTATATCTTGTTCAACTAAAATATGCTAACCCTTTTTCAAGATTTTAAAGAATCTAAACTACTTGGAGTGGATAGAGGAATGCCAAAAGTCCTTTGAGAAGTTAAAATGATTCCTGACCTCTCCTCCTTTACTTAGCCAACCTTTATAGGGAGAAGACCTGTTTGTGTACCTTGTGACCACCTCAAACACTATTATTGTTGTCCTCATAAGGGAAGAAGAGAGTGAGTAGTATACGATATATTATGTTAGCAGAGTACTACAAGATGCAGAACACCTGCTTTGGCTCTACAGAAAAGCTAAGACATTATTTTAAAGCACATTTGATAATATAAAGAATTGACTTACCCCTTAAAAAGGTACTATAATGGCTAGAAACCTCAGGTTAGTTGGCTCAATGGGCATTAAAGATTAGAGCATTAGGGGGTTATATATGAACCTCGAAAATCCATGAAATTAAACTTAGTTGAGGACATAACTTAAGAATAGGAGTAGTAGGAGATGCTCATTCACGGACCTAAATGTAAGGAAGGAGCATGGGTTGGCATCATTCTCAAAGGCCCTCATCAGGTACTTATAAAATATGTTGTGAGATTGGAATTTAACCCATCTAATAATGTTACAGAATATAAGCCATTGGTGAACATATTGATTCTGACCAAGGAGGTTGGCATGGAAAACTTAATTGTCTATAGCAACTCTCATCTGGTGGCTAATCAGGTGCGAGGGTAGTTTAACTTAAAGAATGATGTTGTGTAGAGTTGGCACAACAATTATTGATGAATGGAGAGTACCTCGAATGTCGGAAGGTCAAACAGATACATAGAGACAATATTAAAGTGGTAGATGCAATTGTTAAAGTAGCATTCATGGGAGGAATGTCCGACCTAAAGAATATACTAGTGGCTTTTCAAAAGTACCCCACTATATCAGCTAGCTGGATCTATGTAGTAGAATGGAAAGGAAAGGAAGCTGGATGGAACAAATAGTGGAATACCTAGTTGATGGAAAGTTACTTGAGGATCCAAAAGAAGCACAAAAGATAGTAAATTAGACTGGAGAATACAATTGGGATAAAGGAGAATTACTAAGAAGGTCTCAAACACACCCATGGCTCAGATGTATACCAAGGGAAGAAGGAGAATATGTGCTGTGGAAAATGCATGAAGGTATTTATGGGGCTCACGAAGCAAGTCCCACTATAGCAAGAAAACCTTAATTTCAAGGTTACTACTAGTTAAACATCAAGGATGATGAAGAAGAATTGGTAAGAAAATGCAAATCATGTTAGGAGCATGCCAATGTCCCAATATAAACTTCTTCCAAACTCAATCTTATTGAGGCTACATGGACATTTTACCAATTGAGGATAGATATTATGGGACCCTTCCCCCAGCCAATTCGACAGAAAATTTTTTTAATAGTAGCCATAGAGCACTTCTCCAAATGTATTGAAATAGAGCCGATGGCTACTATAACTCAAAGTAGAGTCACTAATTTGTTCTGGGAGTTTATAGTGTACAAATATAGAGTGCCAAAGGTGATGATAACAGATAATGGAAAATAATTAAACTCTTAAGAATTCAAGGAGATGTTCAAAATCCTTGATATTGACCTTAGATTTACTTTGGTTATCCACCCTTAGTCCAATGGCCAAATAGAGGTCTCTAACAAAATCTTACTTTAAGGATTGAAGAAAAGGTTGGGAGAAAAGAAGGGCAAATGGGTAGAAGAGCTCAATAGCGTACTTTGGAGCTACCACACAACACCTAGAATACTGACACAAGAGACTCCATTTTCATTAATGTTTGGAACTGAAGCAATTGTACCAGTAGAAATTGGACAACCGACCTACAGAGTAGACCACACAGTTGATATTAACCAAGAGTTAAAGTGACATCTAGACCTTGATTTTTTTAGAAAAAAGAGGTTACAAGATCAAGCAAGAATGAAATCCCGTAGGAAAAAGGTAACGTGGTACCACAAAAAAAAAGGGTTAAGAACAATTCCTTCAAAGAAAGAGATCTAGTTCTGAGGAAAGTAGAAGTGACAAGATGTAATGCTAGGGTCGAAAAGTTACAGCCAAATCGGGAAGGTCCTTACATGGTGAAATAGGCAAAGAGGCATATAGGTAAAGAGGCATAAAAATTAGAAGATTCCAAAAGAAAGAAACTCCTACACTCATAGAATGCAGACAATCTCAAAACGTTATATCCGTAGAAGATCAAACTTTTAACCTTATTTGTAGTAAATTTCTTGTAATGAATAGACCTAATAAGGCTCCAACCTTAATAAACTTTTGAATTATATATATATATATATATATATATATATATGAGTTTATGTTTGTTCTTTATTTACATTATTTAGGTAATTCTTAGCTATAAAGGAGAATTAGCAAATCAAAGAACTGAACCTCACCTATAAGGAGGGTCCATAAAAATATCCTTGCCTTACCTAAAAAGGATGTCAAATGTATTATAAATTAAAAGTCTGCCTTATCTATAAGAGAGGCCAAACAAGAAAAATATATCCACCTTACCTATGAGGGTGGCAGTATGATTAAAGTGTACTAAACTTAATTAAAAGGGAGATCGGATAAGTTCACCTATAGGGGAAAGAAAAAAAAAATCAAAGTTTTGCCTATAAGGGAAACTCGACAATCTTAGAAACCTTACCTATAAGAGAGGTCGAATCATCAAGACTTATAGGACCTCACCTTCAAAGAGGGTCATCATACTCAACAAAGTGTAATAAAATGAAAGATATAACTGGATCAGAATAATAACATTTCCATTAAAGGTAAATTTACAAAAGAGGCATAAAAAAGAAGAAGAAACTTTGCCCCATAGTATACAACATTAGGTAAACTAGTGAGAAATTAACTCAAAGGCTCAATAACATGTGGATCTGTAGCTTCGGCATCTTGTCCCTTGGGATCTGAGGTCAATGAATTAGGGATCTCCACTTATGGATGGGATTCAGAGAGGATAGTGGGATTAATGGTAGGTCGCTCATCTTCTTTATCGAAGGGGAGGATGTCATTCAAGAACTATACCTCACTCTCACCCCACTTATAAGAGGTAACAATTGGAATTTTACTTTGATATGCGTTCACCCCCTCAGTAGCTCCTTCAACAATGGCTCGTCCTTAAATTCGTCCACCTCAAAATTTTGAATGTCGAGCTATTCCTTATGCGACTAACCTCCTTTAATGCCACTTCAAGCCGTCCCCCAACCTCCTCTTTCTCCTTTTTCAAGGGTGTCCTTGGTGGTTGTAGCCTCCCTCAATTTATTATTATGGAACTCTAATTATTATTCCAATGAGCTCACTTTGCTCTTGAGGGTCTAGAACTCTACCTCTCTCTCTCTCTCTCTCTCTTTTTGTACCCTCTTTTGAGCATGGCGTACTAACTGGACAAGTGGTTCATAAACCACTCACCTATAAGAAAATAACCTATGGTTTTATTGGCTTAATTAGAAAATAAAGTATTTTAAATAAAATAGGTTAGTACCATTTAGGAATGTTGGGAAGCTAGATAGAAGCATTGAGCATCATGCAGCTAATGCATGGCCTCAACATCCTTCAACAACAAAAGGGACTTAGAAATAAAGTAGGCCATCTTAGCAACATTAAGGTTTTCTTTAGGGTCGAACCTCTCCAAGATTACTACATCCAATACTCGAGATTTAAAGGGTGGTGGTAGAGGGGTAGCCTTAGAGCCTTATGACTTAGCCTGAAGATCTCAGCTTTTCCTAAGAAAGGTTTCATTCATGGCTTTCTTCATTGTTACATAATAAAAAAAAATACTAATTTAAAAATCAAAGGAAGAAATAATAGAAGATAGGTCAATACTTACGAGGGTCAGAATTAAGGACATGGCCTTTAAAGTCCTTAACTTCACCATTAAACTAGATGTGAAGAATATCTACAGCTTTTGATAGCTTCAGGGTATTGTTGAAATCGTAAGTAATGACACCATCAATCACCTTAATAGCTCAAATCAACTTTATTCTTTCCTCTTCCTCAAAGTGAAATTGGAGAAGCTGCTTTTTTTGGTTGAAGTTTTAACTCCCAAGGTGTGGAGTCCAAAGAATCATGACGGATGATGAGAAATCTTTTCTTCCAGTTTTCTTCCAACCTTTAAGGGTTTTTGGGAGCTTAAGTACTTTTTTACCCTCCGTTTGGCAGTTTATAAAATCAGAATTTTGAGCTTTAAGCATTACCTAGTATAAAACCCAAAACTCTCTAGAGTTAAGCTCTAAGCCATTAAGATATGCTAAATTCTAACAACATCTTAGAACCTTCCATGCATTCGGATGCACTTGGGAGGTGGAAATGTTATGATCTAGAATAAAATCTACCTCTAAGGTCGACAAAGGAAACTTTAATCTAGAAGGGAGATTCTTCGTAGATCACTCTGCTACAGGTGTAGAAGTAAAATGACCCTAAGCTATTTTTGGAGGAGCAATTAACTCGAACTCATCAATAATATTGAACTTAGTTTGAATTCTACAAGATCAATATCTATGATAATACTTGGAAGGATTATATGGAATTATCCTGAAGGTTAGTATAAGAGCTAGGGTTAGTGTTAATTTAGGAACTTCTCTCAGAACCCTTAATCCATGCATCTAGAGCTTCACGATACTGCTCCACTTCTATAAGAAGATCGTCATCTTCATCCTTTGATGGAAGGTGTGTGGTAGGGCATTGAAGGTTGATAACCCATATTTCTAAGAAAGAGGAGGAGGTTGATCTCTTAGGAGATCCACCGATAAAAGCTTGTGGATTTTAGGACCTTTCTAAGTCTGAGGAAGCCATAAAAGGAAAGAATTGATAATAATAATAATAATAATAATAATAATAATAATAATAATAATAATAATAATAATAATAATAATAATAATAACAATAACATGGGGCACTCATTTGTCAAGATTGCAAGAGTTTAGTAGCAGTAATAGAGGAAAGCAAAAAGAAGTGATGGAAGAAAGTAGAAAGAAGAAATGAGAAATGGTGAAGATGGTAGTTTAAATAATAATTTGGGTAAAGGTTCTGAAATATAACCTAACCAAGAGTAAATTGTCACATGGCATACATATAAAAAAATAGCTCCTTTTCGAGCATGCTTCACTGACAAACAAGACATTCCAAGAAGGTGTAATTAATGGCTGTATGAATCATAGCAACATGTCAGTTGCACAGAGGAAGTGAAGCGACGTAAGTAAAGCAGATAGGAAAGAATTTCAAAGTCTTTAACTCTAAATAAGGGGGACATATGATGACTCCCGACCTAAAATGGGAACCCCAAGTGACCTAAGTAAGGTCACCGTGCTTAAGTGATCGGCCAAAACTTACCTAAGTGGTACGTGTTTGAGCTAACGCAGACTGATCTATAAGGAAGTAGGTTGGAAGAAGGGCATCTAAACCAGATTGGACCTAGTACCTTAGATTTGTCCTGAAAACATAGGGAATCCTCCTAATTTATTAGCTATAAGATATGAAGGAATCTTATCTAGTAAGGAAGTAGGGTCTTATCTAGATTATCCAATGATTATCTTTCCTAATATAGTATAGACTTCCAAAGAGGAAATTAACAAGGTATAACTATATAAACCCTAATTATGACTATTATAAGGTATCATATATCTCTTTGTTCTTATTCTCTTCTCTATTATTCTTTCCAAAAATATATTGTTGATTTAGGCATCTGAGAGTTTCTCCATTAAATAACCTCTAGGTGTCTTTTCTCTTTCCTTGACAGGTGATCTTAGGATCAAAGACTTCTATAAAAAAAATTATAATGACTTATGATCAAAATGTTTCAAATATTAAAAAAAGAACATAAATAGCAAAATTAATCTTTTTTAAATATTACATCATAATTTATACGATGTTTTTATTGTAGGATAAAAATAATTAGTGTATAAGAAAAAATAATCAAATTTATATTTTATTTTATATTTATTTTGTAAGAAGTTATTTTTATATGTTAAAAACATTTTGATGGCTTATAAATCTCATTCATCTATTTAATTCAACTGTAAGAGATATTTGAGTTAAAAAAAACTGTAAGAGCTATGTTAATAATTAAATCAATTAAGTATGTGTAGAATATATTAGTATATAAAAATAAAATATGGATAGAGATTTTTCTCTCAACTGAGAGTGGTTTTCTTTTAGGTTACATTTTTTTTGTAAATTAGGGGTTCCTTAGCTTTTTGGATTGACAGTGCCAGGGAAGGACTAATTGATGTTATAGATAATGTTGATTTTAATGAAAGTGAGGATTTAGAGTGGATTTATGAGGATATTCCTATTCCTAATTGCATATCCTTTGAGTGGTGCTTGTTGAGAAGATTTGTTAGCTCAAGGAATATTAATATTCCTGCAATGCAAGATACTTTTGTCGATCTTCAACAACCTTGAGATGGATGGAAGTTGTAGCAATTGAAGTTTCACTATACCATTTTCACTTATACAATGAACTTAATATGAAGAGGGCATTGGAGAATATGAATGCGATCATGCATCCGAGAGGGGGTGAATTAGACTTTTTTAACTCTTTCTCTTTTTGAGTGACTTGCTCAGTCAACTTATGTTAGGTGTCTGAGCTGTACTGATTATCAATTTTTGTATAGGTAACTTGGGTTACAAAAAATGTTTAGCTACTGATAAGAACTGAAGCAAACTGCACAAATATCTTGTTGTGCTGATTAGCATCCTGAAGATACTTATAGTAGTAAGCCAGTGCTTATAATTAATTCCCTGATGGAGATGAGTAGGAGCCTAACTGTATTTACTTGAGTGTGAGAGATTTACCAATTAATGAGATAATGAGAGTTTTAAAACATAGATAAGAATCTTAATAGAAAAACTTAGCAAAAGTTATATTTTTCACTTTAGTGCACTCAATTAGGGACTTAATACAATGCAAGCAATTGAAAAAGAAATAACACAAGGATTTATACTGGTTCAGCACCAAGGCCTACATCCAGTCCCCAAAACCATAAGTTTAGATAGTTCCACTAGTGAGCTCTATTCAATTGGCTAGAGCAAAGCCTTTACAGTCCTAACTGACTAGGGTCCTAACCTACAGGAAATATACCCTTTCTCCAGTCCCTCAGAATTTTGCTAAGGCTTCTGAAAACCTCTCATCCATTCCCATGAATAGATGAACCTCTCAGAGACTTTCAATTAAGTGGCTATGACACCTTTAATACCACCACAAGCTTAATTAGATGCATGGAAACCTTTACAGCCAAAAAGTGAAAAGTTAAAAGTACAAAAGAACAAAGAATTTATTACAACATATCCTCTAATGGATCAATACAATGAATGCTCAAAGAACACATTGAGATGAAAGAATTTATGATGTGAACTCATGTTTAAATTATTAGAAATAAATGCTAACTTGAGATGAAAAATTAATGCTTACTAAATTCTTCCAACTGATTGAGAAAGAGATAAAAAAGGACTTCAAGACTATTGATATAAAGAAGTAATTTTGATCTTGAAAAATATGGAAAAATTAAGATCACTCAATGCTCATCAATGGTCTCAACCAACCTCTTAAATGTGAAGATTTGAATGATATTTATAGAGGTTGTTTGAAGAAAATAGCTATTAGAGAGAAAGAATTAAAATAATGAAAAACAAGCTCCTAACAGCTTTCCAACAGTTATATATTAATTATGATGTGACTGATTGACATTTTTTTTGCTGAAAATCAGGCTTTTCAGTCATGTCAGCTTCCTAGCTGTTGGATCTTAACCAGATATGAAAAAGTTCAAATTGTCTAGTTCATTTTATGCATTTAGTCAAGAAATATTCTTCCTTAACAAATCAGTAGTCTGAACACTCAGATTAGTGGCCTGATCAGTTAAGGAATCAATGCATGAAAGTTTTAATTTTTCAAAAATGATTTGTTTCATGCATGATAGTTCAAGTACTGGTCCATTTTACATTATAACTAAAACTTGGCTTCTATTGGATAGTTAATGGATCCAGTTAGGTCACTGACACTAGTCGCTTAGGTAGTTAATAGTATGTCTATTGATGTTGCACATGCCTGATGATTAGGGACCTAAGTACTTCGCTTGATCTGCATAAATTAAGTTAGTGAACTTTAACATATCTCACAGTTTTGTGATCATCAAAATCTGAATGCTAAACTAGGTGAGGCTAATATAGAATAGTCCCTGGACATTTAATAACTAATTGGTGATGTTAGCATGCTATAAAGTGAGAGGTCCTAACCGTGACTATCCCTTTGAATATGGTCAGATTTAGGATTCATGAGGAAAACATTCCTCATGCAATTATTGAGGTTGAAAATTGGATAACCTAGTTGCCAATGATAATAAGTCACTATAATCTAGTAAAATTATAAGGTTGAGTTGAAATAGATGTGTCAAAGTCACTACTAAATTCCATGAATTTGAAAAAAGAAGATGCTTCAATTGGCCTAGAGTTTGGATATGAGAAGCTTATGACTTTTTCATTCATATACGGTATCATTAGTCTTAATGATTGGCAGTGCAATTTATTGGATCGAAATCCTGGATTGTTAGATGCTCCACGAAAATACTCAGCTACTTTAAGAGCTCCTATTAGTCATGTAAAGTTGGGATTGGTAGTAAGGGCTTAAGATGGCTTGAGGACATGGTTGAGAAGAGCATAATTATGAGGATGAAGGAGATAGGGACGAGACCTATGATCTTAACACTCATATGTATATAAATGAGATCTTTGTTGATGTATAGGTTAGGCATAGGAATCATATTGTAATACAAGTGGCTACTACAAATCAAGTCACAACACATGATGGTGCTTTAATTGCTTAAGAGAAAGATGTTGGGGGTTGCAGCAATCTGGTGGATGTTATTCCTAAGAAAAGGAAAATTTCAGAGAGCTCCAACATGGCTGCAATTATAACCGAGTTTGAGGATTCAGCTTCAAATACAAATAAAACTCATTTAAACTTGTTAGAGGCCAGTTCTGGTTACTAAACCTGCCTACACCAATAAATACTTTAAGTTGGAAATATTGTGGTCTGGCCAATCCATAGACAGTTCGGTGTTTAATTGACTTAGTCCAATATAAGAGGTTGCTATCTATTTTTATCATGGAAACTAAAGTAGCTAAAGATAGAGTTGAAATGGTCTATAAAAAGCATGGTTTTAAGGGTTGTTTTATCATTGACAACCAAGGTTTGAGAGGTGGTATTGGTATGCTTTAGAGGGTTAAGGATTTAACAAGCCTTATGTATTATTCTTCTACTTACATTGATATTATAGTAACTACTAAAAATCAACCTTCCTTGAGATTGACTGGATTCTGTAGGAACTCAGACTGTCAACATTGTCACTTATCATGGAATCAACTTCACACCTTAAGTTCATAATCTAATCTACCCTCGGCTTGTGTAGGGGAATTCAATGACATATTATTTTCATTTGAAAAGAATTACAACCTTTTGCATCCAGAAAATGTGATGAATGATTTTAGGGAAGCACTTTTTTATTGTGGCTTGAGCGATATTTGTATGTGTGGCTACCCTTATACTTGGGAAAATAATAGAGAAGGAGAAGACTGGGTGGAGGAGAGGCTTGGTAGGGTGGTGGTTGATACTGCTTTGAAAAATTATTTCTCTAGATCTTAGGTACTGAATTTAATCATTGTAACTTCTGATCATTCATCAATCTTCCTAAAACTTTTAATGTGGATCAATAGTAACTAAACTAAGCATTTTTTCTTTGAAAACATATAGAATAAGGAGGTTAAATGTGAGAACTTAATCTCAAACTACTAGAATTTGGTGTTGCATACTTCAACAATTGATAAAATTAGTTATTGTGGGAAATTTTTAGCTGATTGGGGAAGCAGGAGGTGTCTAATTTTTAAGAAGAATCTAAATAGAAGCAAGTTTGAGTTGAAATTTTACCATGGTGAAAGGTATCATATTTCCATTGCTTGATATAGGGAAGTTACCTCTAATTACTTATGGGTCCTTGCTGATGAGGAAGCTTATTAGCGTCAGAGAGGGAAGTAGTTTTGGCTGAAGGAGTCTGACATGAACTCTAAATATTATCATCCAGCTGCCACATCCAGACAACATAAGATCATATTAAAGAGATCTTTGATAAAGATGAAAATAGTTTCACCTTAGGTAATGGTTTGAAATATCTTATTATGAATTATTTTTCAAAATTGTTTACTACTAATGCATGTAATGATTTAGTTATCCTTGATACAATTCAAAGAAAAGTATCTCCTAAATAGAATGATTTGCTGTTAAAACCTTTCACTTCAGCTGATGTAAAAGAGGCTATAAATGCCATGCATCTGGATAAATCTCTAGGCTCGAATGGCATAGGATCGGGCATTTTTCAAAAGTTTTGGCATATAATTGGGAATGATGTTGTTATTGCCTGCCCTTCCTACATTTAAGATAGGGTTTTCCTACAGGGGCTTAATTACACCCTTATTATGCTAATCCCAAAAATTAAGGCTCCAAAAACCATGAAAGATGTTCGCCTAATTTCTCATCCTTTACAAGATTGTCAATAAAATAGTCAATAGATTGAGAATGGTCCTTCCAACTACTATTTCAAACACATAAAATGCATTTATTCCTTGTCAGTTAATCACTAACAATATCACAATAGCTTTTAAGGTGGTTCGTCATTTGTGTAGGAAACCTCAAAGTCGAAAGGGAGTTACAATCTTGAAGCTCGAAATGAGAAATGCTTATGATAAGGTGAAGTGGAGTTTTCTATGCAATATTATGTTAAATCTTGGTTTTGTTACTGCTTGGGTTCATAAGTTTATGGTTCATATAGATTCGGTTTGATACATTACTTCATGTAATGGTAAGGAGATTGGGTAATTGTCCCTAGTAGTGGCTTGCAACAAGGTTGTCCTCTGTCTTAATGCTTATTTTTACTCTATCTTGAGGACCTTTCATCACTTATCTCATTTAAAGAATGACAAAGGAAGATACATGGTTGTAAGGTGGCAAGAAGCACTCCATCCATTTCGCATCTCTTTTTTGTGAATATTCATATTTATTTTTTCAAACATCAACTGAATAAAATAAGTAAATCAAGGAATGTCTACACTATTATGCTCAGGGATCAGGATAAGAGATAAACTTTCAAAAGTCATCTCTATTTTTTAGTCTAAATACTTCTTCCACGATGAAGCAAATGGTGAGTAATAAGCTGGATGTGGAGCAATATAATTTTCTTATCTATTATTTAGGGCTACCTACATTAATTTGTAGAAGGAAGAAGGTTGTTTTCTACTTCATTAAAAAAAAGGTTTGAAACTGACTTCAGGGATGGAAGGAAAAGTTTTATCAAAAGCGGGGAAAGAATTACTAATCAAAATTGTTTTGCATACTATTCCAACATACGTTGTGTGAGTTTTTCTACATCCATCTCAGTTGTGCATTGATTTGGAGCGAATAGTGAATGGTTTTTTTGTGGAAGAATAATAGTGTGGGATAAGATGGTTGAGTTTTGAAAGACTCTGTTATCTAAAATCAATAAGAGCTCTCAATTTTCATCGATTTAAAGAATTTAATATTTCCATGCTTACGATGCAAGGCTAGAGACTTATTATGGATCATCAGAGTTTAATGTACAAGGTATATAAAGGTAGATACCTTCCTGATGTTCCATTTTTACAGGCTAAACTTAGTGTAAATTCAATTTATCTATGGCGAAGCGTGTTAGCAAGTAAAGACTTGTTGCGATCTAACAACTACATTCGAGTTGGAAGAGGCAATTCTATTGATATTTGGAGGGACCTTGTTCTAATAAACTTAAAAGTGGCTACTTTAATTATGCCTAAGGGTTTTTCATGGAATTATAACTCCATATATGATGGGTTTAATGTCGAGGATAGCCAAGCAATAATGTACATTCTCTAAGTTTAACAATTCGTGATGATAGATAGGTGTGGGGAAATGATTCTAAAGGATTGCATACGATGAAAAGTGGTTATAAAACACTTATGAAATAATATGTACTTGCTACCTCTCCTGCAGCGAGCATTTCTAAGTTAGCCTAGTCTAGTCTCTAGAAATTAAAGGCTCCTCGAAAGGTGGAAACTTTTTCGTGGTGAGCTCTACATAATGTGCTTTTATCAATGGATAATTTAGTGCTTTGTGTCTCCTTATTGTTCAGTATGTAAAAGTGACATTGAAACTATTAATGACACTTTAGGATCTTACAACTATGCGAGAAGTTGTTGGCACTTGGCCCTCCATCAATTATCATGAACTATAATGTGACATGGACCTCTTAGTTTATGAATTTATTAGAGATCTTTCCTTTAATTGATGCTGCATTGGTAGATGTTATAGTTTATGCAATTTTTAAACATCGCAACGTAATGTTGTAGGAGAACAAGAAAGGAGTGCTTTACAAATGGTTACACATGTTGCATCATTTCTATTTCAATGGAAGAATGTACAAGGGACTTCAATGCAACATTATTCAAATTTGCTGCAGATCAGTGGCAATATGAGCTGGTCTTGGCCTCTTACGGGTTAATTAAAGTGTGACACTGATGCTAATGTTTTTACTTCTTTAAATTTTGGTGGCTTAAGTTGTGTGATTTGTGACAGTCATGGTTCTTTTGTTACAACCGGTGTTCAACCATTTCATGGTGTTGATCTAAAATTGGTTGAGGTAATGAGCTTTAGGAAGATTTTCCTTAGGTTAAGAAGAAAATTTTCTACCATGTCATTATGAAAATCATTATCTTTTAATATTTTAGTCTATTTGTAATAACTCTAGCGACAATTCAGTTTTTGATATGTTAATTAATGATTATAAGAATCTCATCAGGAGTATTAAAGCTTGTGAGATAGTTTTTATTAGGAGATTAGGAACGAGTTTGTGCATTCATTAGCGCGCTTTATTAGTTTTTTGCTTGATCTGTATGAGTGGGATTTTATGTTCTTCCTTGCATTCATTTTGCTTTAATTAATGACATTTTGGGTTATTGGGGAATATGATGTTTGTGGGTTACGAAGGTGTTGACCTAGTTAAGATCTTATAGTGCTCCATCTGATTTCTCTCTAGCTCTTTTTCTTTCAAAAAAAAAAATTAAATCAATTCATTTTTGGAAAAATAGAAAAGCATCACAGTTAACGGAGAAGAAACTACTAGTTCTTTTTCTACAAAATTAGAAATGTTTTGTCTTAATTAGTGTTAGGCTGACTTTTCATGCTAATAAAAAGGTTTAAATTAGTGGTTTAAGAACATTAATACTCGCTTCATCATCAGTTTTATTAACCAAAAACTCAATGGCTTTTTTTTTTTAATTACCATTAACAATTTTTTATAAGCTTATTAAATTTAGAAAATATGAAGTTAAAATCTCTCATGAATGCGAGAGTCCTATTCCGTTCTGACTTCTTTTCTTCTTATCCTATATGATCTAGGTGGTACGGGTCAATCTTAGCCAGGTTTGAATTCGACTATATAGTTAGGGCTCGCTCGAAGCCTCCCACAAACTGGTTGGGTCCAAACCCCAAACACCCATCAGAGCTTGTCTTGTTATGCCTTCAGTGTTCGGGTTAGCAAGGACAATTGTCACATGTCTCATCACATGTTGTCTTACAATACACCAAGGGCAGACACGTGTCCCATTCAACAGGATTTTCATCTTATAAATACAACTCTCAACAACTCAAATAAGATAATGCTTACCTGCAACCTAAACTCTATATTAAGTTCCATTCTTGAGAGCTTCCTCACCACAACCTATTTCTGACTTGAGTGTTGGAGGGTTATCGCCGGACACCACGTCCGGCCACCCCTAACCGTTGTCCATTTTGTGCAGGCTATTCCAACTCAACTAGAGCAATCATCATCCAACGGTGAACCGACCCACACGCATCACTAGGTATCTGTATCTCTTCACCTCCACATTTAGATTGTTGGAGTCCATGAATGCCTTGTTTTCTTCAAGAGTTCGCTGCCTAAGGCGCCCAGTCTTAAAGCACCGGATTGGGAGGAACGCCTTGTTGTCCATAGGGCGCAGGGATTTTCTGGATACCTCCGGAAAGGCATCCACCATCGATTGGATCACCTCCTTCAGCACAGCCCTTGCCTTTTGATATGTGAAAGGATCTACAAGAACATAGTCCAAGATTAGTCACACAGATATTATAATCAAAGACATGAAGTAAATGGGTATGTAGCAAAGAAAATACTTACAAGAGGCTCGCCGCACGTTCTGAGGAAGTGAGTGAGACCTATCCACCTCCCGGAGATAGGATGAGCTCATGATCAGACTTCGGTCGAACAGTCAACCACAGCTGGCGATGATCCGAATCCCCTAGGCATCCGCGAAGGTCATGTTCTTGTCAAGCTTCTCCACCCTCGGCAAGCCTTTATACTCACCAGTAAAATCGAAGCCCACCTTACCCTTTCGGGTTGGCTTCATCACTCGGACTGAGAAGAACTTATTCTTTCAGTCATCCACCTTGTTCTCCTTCGACCCGAACAGAGTCTACAGCAATTTCTTCTGGAAACACTAGATGTAAGGTTTGCTCGATGTAGCCAGATTAAAGAAAGCTTGGAACATCTTGGGGCTAGACGACTGATCCCCAGAACAGAACACACCACCTCAAAGAAGTGGAGGTCTTCAATAGAATTTATGGTCAGCATCATGGGGTTCACCTTGAAATACTCGAAAACATCGGCAGAAGAATGGTGATGGAGGAAGTAGTAGACCCTTGATCAAGAGGTCATAGTACCAGACGTACTCACGGTCCCCCTTAGGTAGTTCAATAGTTGTGTCGGTTGAAAAAATCCTAGCCTTCAAGAGAGGAAGCTCCACGTGAACAGAACTGGCCATTGCATCTACATTATCCCGGAAGATGCCAAACTTGAAGGCCATTGGTGTGATGTCCTTCATATGAGGCCTGATAGTATTGTTGATGTAGGACTCAGGTTCCTAAGCCTTACTTTGCTTCTTAGGCTTCTCAACCTCCAGCCAGTGCTTCTTGGATTGTTTCTGAGGAGGAGCCATGGAAATTTAGAGAAAAAAAATATGGGAGCAAGAAAACGAGCAGAGAGTAGAAAGATAGAGTAATAGCAAGAAAAAAGAGAGCATAAAGTCTGGAAAAATTAACAGAGGGTGAATATTTATAGGCAATTGAAGGCAGTTAAGAGCCCATAGTAACGGCTGACAGGTGGCGAACAGGAGTGCGTTCCACCTTAAATGGCTATGATGAGTCTTTAATGCTCATCATGACCATTGGGAAACGGTTACCCATGTGGCGAACAGGGACCGGTTGCAGTAATGGCGCTGAAACTTGGGGAAGTGTAATGGTCTTATCTGAGCATGGTGAAAGGTAATGTCTAAAATAAGGGAATACCATACCGTTTCAAAATCGACCGAGCCTCTTTGTCTCTTTTCAAATTCAAAATTCAAATTGACCACCTAATCGAAGGCCAGCTTTCCCGAGCCTAAGGCATCTAACTCTAACAATCTTTGAGCCTCTGAGCCTTCGAGTGCTAATGCTTCAGGAGGATAACTGATACGGGTCAATCTTAGCCAGGTTAGGATTTAACTATATATTTAGGGCTCACCTGAAGCCTCCCACAAGCTGGTTGGATCTGAACCCAAACACCCATCAGAGCTCTTCTTCTAATGCCTTCAGTGTTCGGGTCAGCAAGGACAATTGTCATAGGTCCCATCACATGTTGTCCTATAATACACCAAGGGCGGACACGTGTCTCCTTAAATAGGATTTTCACCCTATAAAATACAACTCTCAACAACTCAAACAAGGTAATGCTTACCTGCAACCTAAACTCTATACTAAGTTCCATTCTTGAGAGCTTCCTCACCACAACCTATTTCTGACTTGAGCGTCGGAGGGTTATCACCGAACACCACGTCTGGCCACCCCTAACCGTTGTCCATTCTATGCAGGCTATTCCTACTCAACCAGAGCAATCATCATCCAGCAGTGGACCAACCTATATGCATCACTAGGGTTTTTTTATCATCCTTCTGTGAAGGAGATCCTTGCGAAGCATCCTGAAGAGGCTAATGCCTTTAAGGTGCATGAACCAAAGAGGATCTTAATCCTCGATGTAGATGACTATTTTGCCACACTTCCTCTGCCTACCTCCCCTATCTTTGACTTTAAGAAGTATAAAGATCTTCCATCATTTGGCGAAGACTTGGATGGTGATTTGAATGCTAAGGAAGCTGGCTCAAATCCTCCATTGTAATTTTTGTATCTTTGTAAAATTCCTTCGAATCCTCCTATATAATTTTTGTATTTTATAAACTACTTTTATTTTTTCTAAACTATAAAATTCTTTGTATCTCTTGTAAACTACTTTTTGTCAATGAATCTTCATTTTAAATGATCTTTCCTTTCATTCAGTGAACTAGCTCTATTCTTTTTAGGCTCTGCTCTTTGACCTTAAGGATTTTATTTTTTCAAGCAGATCTTATGTCCTTCGTCCAGGACTTAGTGCCTCATAGGGTAGGTCTTTTGCCTATCGAACAGGTCTTATATCATTCATCTAGGACTAAGTGCCTCCTAGGAAAGGTCTTTTTCCTATTGAGCAGGTTTTATGTCCTTCATCTAGGACTTAGTGCCTCCCAAGGAAGGTCTTTTTCCTATCGAACAGGTCTTATGTCCATCGTCCAGGACTTAGTGCTTCTCAGGGAAGGTCTTTTGCCTGTTGAGCAGGTCTTATAGAAAAAATAGATTGTCAAAACATATTTTAGGACTGTAGAAGGAAGATTTTCATTAAATTTAATCTCATAGATAATACATCTTCAAATGGTGTACATTCCATGTGTGAGGTATCTATATGCCTTCTAGAGTTTATATTTTGTATGTTCCTGGCCCAATCACTTGTTGAACTTTGAAGGGCTCTTCCCATGTTGGGGCTAGCTTTCCACTTCCTTCTCTTTTCCCAGTGGTTTTGAGGATTCTCATCACTAAACTCCCTTCTTCAAAATTTTTGCTTTTTACCTTCATGTTAAAGTACTTTGCTGTCCTTCGCTTGTATGTCGTCGTTTTGAAGATTATTTCCTCTCTTAATTCCTTTAAAAGATCCAATTAGATCCTTCTCATCTGGTCATTATCATCGTAGTAAAGGACTCTTCTAGTAGGGAGTCCTATATCAATAAGGATGACCGCCTCAGTGCTGAAGGTCAATGCAAAAGTAGTTTCACCTGTTGGTTCACCTGGTGTCGTTCTGTATGCCTAGAGTACATGATGGAGCTCTTCGAACCAGTCTCTTCCATATCCTTCCAGTCTCCTCTTTATCCCCTGGAGGATCATTCTATTTGTAACTTCTATTTGCCCATTGGTCTGAGAATGGGCTACCAAGGAGAAATGATGTTTGATGCTAAAGCCTCCACAGAATTCCCTGATCTTTACATTGTCAAATTGCTTCCCATTATCACTGATTAGTTGGTAAGAAATTCCAAATTTGTATATGATGTTTCTCCATATGAATTTGATGATATTGTCAGCTGAAATTATAGCTAAGGGCTCTACTTCAACCCACTTTGTGAAGTACTCCACTGCTACCACCAGAAACTGTCTCTGTCTTGGGACCATAAGTAAAGGACCCACAATAACTATTCCCCATTTAGCGAAGGGCCAGAAGCTATTTTTGGGAACCTGCTCCGTGCCTGGCAAGTTTATCAGATTGGCAAACTTTTGGCATGATGGGCATCTCTTCACTAAGGATCTCACATCCATCTTCATCGTTGGCCAGTAGTATCCTTGCCGAAGCACTTTGGCTGCCAAGGCTTTTCTACCTATGTGCACCCCATAAGACCCCTTATAAATCTCCTGAATGACATATTTTGCTTCACTTAGCCTAAGACATTTTAACCAAGGGAGGGAGTATGCCCTCTTATAAAGGGTGTTATTGTGAATGGAGAAATGGGTGCTCCACCTTGACCTTCTTCGTCTCTTGGGTATCTTGGGGTAGCTCCCCCTTCTCCAAATACGCTTTAATTGGATCTATCTAACTTAGCTCATCATCCACCTCCATAACCTCTTCTCCTTCTTTGATGCTGGGGGTCGATACAGATCCAATAAAGACCTTATCTGGATACCCCAAAAGGTGCACTACTGCCATTTTATTCAGCTTATCCGCTCTATAATTTTTGAGCCTTGAAACCTTTCGATTTTCCACTCTTATCCCTTTTTCTTGCATCTTCCAGACCTGCTCTTTGACGATGGCCAAGTAATTCACCATTCCTTCTTTCCTAGCCTCAAATACTCCATCGACATGCCCTAAAACTAACTACAAATCACTACAAATGCACATGTTTTCTACACAAAGGAAGTCCGCTAGTCTGAGTCCATGCACAAGTGCTTCGTATTCGGCCATATTATTCGTACTAGGGAAATCTAACTTTAAAGCATACTCAAAGAGGACTCCTCTACCACTCCTGAGAATAATCCCCATCCCATTGTCTTTTTAGGAGCTAGCGCCATCCACATACATCACCTAAGTGGTTAACAGGCTTGCTTCAGCTTCTCTTTCTCCAAATCCCTCTCCCTCTTCTTTAGGAAATGAGCATTCAGAGATGAAATTCACCAAGACGTATTGCCCAAGCTCCAAAGACAAACACAACATCCTTCCAAAGGTTTCTAGCTTATGGAGGGTCATCTGGAGGAGCTTCTTAGTCACTACTACCCCTTGATGTGCCTAGAGGTATACTTTAAATTTCCTGCAAGACAACAAAAGAGCATAAGCCAAATTTTCAATTGGTGAGTAATTCAATTTCGGTCCCTGCAGAACTTTGCTAAAGTAATAGATCGGCCTTTGATTCCCTTGCTCTTCCCTCACTAACACATCCTTGACTTCATACTAGGAAGCAGATAGATATATGAGCAACTCCACTCCGGGTAGTGGTCTACTCAGCACCTGCTTTAACCCCAGGTAACTCTTGAGCTCCTCGAAGGCCTTTTCACAATCCTCTAACCATTCAAAAGATGCATTCTTCCTCAACTTTTTGAAAAATGGTAGGTATCTTTCTACTACTTTTGACATGAACCGACCAAGGGCTATAGCCTCCTCGTCAACTTTTGTACTTCCTTTACATTCCTCAGAGTTAGCATGTCTAGGATAGCCTTCACTTTATATGTATTAGGCTTAATTCCTCTTTCACTGACCTGGTACCCGAGGAACTTTATGCCTTGGATGAAAAGGGCACATTTCTCAGGATTCAACTTCATTACATAATGGTTCATCACCTCAAAGACTTCCCTCAGGTCTTCTATATGCTCCCTAAAGCTCTTACTCTTAACAATCATATCATCAACATAGGCCTTAAGATTCCAACCCAACTAATCTTTGAAAATTTTATATACCAACCTATGATACGTGGCGCTTGCATTTTTAAGGCCAAAAGGCATGGAGGTGTAATAATAAGTGCCCTTCTCAGTGATGAATAAAATTTTTTCCTCATCCTCTAGGTTCATCCTGATTTGGTGATATTCCTGTTTTGCACCAAGGGACGAGAGAAACTCATACCCCACCATGGAATCCATTAACTTGTCTATCATCGGCAGTGGGTATGAGTCCTTGGGGCATGCTTTATTTTGGTCCATGAAGTCGATGCACATTCTATAACTCCCATTATGCTTCCTTACCAGAACTACATTTGCTAGCCACTCCGAGAATTGAACCTTCTAAACCAACCCTGCTTCCATCAACTTTTCCATGTCCTCATCAGTGACTATCTGCCTTTCCACTCCAAAGCAACACTTTTTCTGCTTTATGGTCCTAAAGGTTAGATCTATGTTAAGCCTATGCACCGCCACTTCAGGGTTGGTCCCAGGCATTTATGAGGAGTCCCAGGTGAAAGTTCCCTTATGGCTCATCAAGAAAACCTTTGCCTCTTCCTTTTCTTCCAACCTCTGATTTATCTTCAAACTTTTATCTTGTGCCCCTTCATTCACTGGCAATGACTCCAATTCCTCTAATGGCTGTGTTCTTTGATTTTCCACCTTTGCCCCCTCCTAGACCATTCACACTTATGGTCTCTAAACCCTCATTAGAGAAGGAAGTCTACTCTGTAGAGGTATTGGAAGAGAAATTGAGTGAATTTGGATGGACAGTCCAAGAGTTAAAAGGGTGGAGCAAGATGTCATATGCAATCTCTTGGAAGCTCAACCTATATACCCCGCCATGAGCCAATGGGTAAGGCTCTTTGTTGATGGTTCCCAACCTTACAAGCTCAGGTATGCATTTCATGGAGAACCAAAAATAATTTCTATTGCTGAAAGAAGGCTATGTAAGGGCCAACACCCTTACACACTCTTCTTTATTTTTATTTATGGAGGTCTCCAACACAAGGTAACCTCCACTTCCT
>CAOJBK013306807.1:0-11831 GCA_948294925.1 Codiaeum variegatum
AATGAGGTATAAACTCATTAATGTCCACTGGAAAAGGCAAAGGAATAACAGTGTGTGAAATGATAGTTTCAACCATAGTTTAATGTTCTATGTTAGAGAAAGGAAAAATGGATCCATGAAATATCACATCACATGTTACAAACACATTTTTATCCACTAGATTATATAGTTTTATAAGGCCTCGCCTGCCAGGCTGCCAAGCGCACCTCGAGTTTTCGGCTCAAGAAAATTAATTGCGGGAGGTTAGATTGTGCATGATGCCGGTGGAATAGATTCCCACTCTAGGTGAACCCCTTATGGGCCCATTGGGTGCATTGTATGGTGTGAGTCACCACTTAATACTTCAAAAAAATTTCATTTCAGGTGGTTAAGAAACCATTTTTAACTCCATAAAAAGTATTATTTTATCAATTTTTGGAAAAGACAAGCCTCGAATCAAAGGATGGATTCGGGAGCTCGTGATTGATACAAAATATTGATTTTTAGAAAATAAGTTCATTTTCTAAATAGATTTGGCTTAAATATCATATGGTTCTGGTTAAAAATATTTCCATGTATGCATAGCATTTATTTCATGATGGATGAACAATTGTAACATTTTATAATGATGCATGAACAAATTATAATATGAATGGCAGAAAAATAATGGAAGTGGTAAATGAAAAGTGATAAAAATAAACAGGGATCCTTTCTCTAGCCCAAAAAGGATAACTAGAGAAGGCACACATCCCCAATAACAGAAAAATAAAAGGAAATAAAGCAAGCAATAATAAAATAAAATTACACAAAAAATAAAAAAATGAAGCAGATCCCTCCTCTAGCCAAAAGGCATAAGAAGGGCACACATTCCCCAATATAAACAAATATAAAAAAATAACAGTAATAAAAGGAAATGATATAATAACAAAATATAAATAAAGAATAAAAATAAAACAAAAAAAATGAAAATGGAAACTAAAAGGAAGAAAGCAATTTTGGAGTTGCAACCTGATAGGGTTTGCTGGTGTATCCTGTTGAATGGAAATCAAATCCTAAGCCGTTCTCCCTTCTTGCAAAGAGTTGGGGGTTGTTTTGAAATGAGGATTGGTTGGTGTTCAAAATCTAACCATGTTTTATTTATAAAAGGTTAACCATATCAGTTTTTAATCATTTCAGTTTTAGATTTAAAAAAAATTTAAAAGTGTAGAATGCCTAAGTCAATTTTTAGGGCTTAACTAAATTGAAATAAAAGGATACCATTATCATTTGAAGGAAATACATTTTATTTGCATCAGCGTGGAGCTGGCATTATAGAAGGCTTGCTTAGGCCAAAACGAATCTCCGTTTTGCTCGAAAATGATCTCTAGAAAATCAGATCGACAGAGGTTTAGACGAGTAGAATTTTAGTGAGAATTTTAACAGAGTTATGATGTCAAAATTTGTTCTTAAAAGGTGACCCGGAGGTCCAGTTTATAGAAAAACTGAGTTTGGATCATCAGAAAACTGGGCCTGTGCACCAGGCAGCTAACGGATGCACTAGCAGTTAGTGCACGCATAAGGCAGCTAGCACATGCGCCAAGCCACTAGTCCATATGCCAGGGACTTGGCGCATATGTCATATTCTTGGTTCATATTCCAAGGTCTTGGTTCAGGTGCTCGGTTCGTAGTCCTAGTTCAGTCTAACTCGATTCAGTTTTTTAGACTTTCTGGGTTCATTATAGGTTCGATTTGGGTCTGGTTTGAGTCTATGGCCTCATATTGATTGAACAAATTTAATGGTGTAAAAAATAAGGGATTTTCCTTAAGAATACTTCTGAACATGGAGAATTTTTTATGTAAACCATCCAATTTGAAATTTTCATTTAGGGGGCTGCCTCCGATGCAACAAGGGGCGCTACCCCCTTGACCCTCATTTTATTCCCAAACCTTTAACTCTATATGAGAGTAAGGAGGTAATTGGTGATTCTTAAAGTACAAAATTAAGGGTTCACAAGTTTATAACCCTTATACCTAGGGTTATAGCCCAAGAAAACATACTTAATAGACCTTAGGGAAAACTGATCTTTATGTGGGTCCAAATTGGTTGCATAATAGAGGGGGCCAAAAGGTTTAGGGAAAGTATAATCTGGTTTGGTTTTATGAAGTAGTTCATAGGGTGTGGACCACTTTATAGCTTCTGAAGGTAGTCTATTAATTAGTTCATAGGGTGTGTACCACTTTATAGACTGCTGTCAAATAAAATCACCCAAAAAAATGTTTTGGTAGGTTAGATTGGAACATCAATGCTCTAGAAATTTGCAATAGGTGTCTATGTTTCCTGTCAGCCACACCATTTTGCTGAGGGAAATAGGGACAACTCTTTTGATGTTGTATTCCATGAGCTTCAAATAAGGACTAAGTATGTTTATTTACAAACTGTATCCCATTATCACTTTTGGTTACTTTAACAGTGGTTTGAAATTGAGTTTGTACCATTTTGTGGAAATTGGTTATGAAATTTGGGACTTGGGATTTGGTACTAATCAAATAGATCTAGGTATCTCTTGAAAAACCATCCATAATGGTAACAAATTAGTGACAACTATTGTGTGTAGGATGTTAATAAGGAGCCCATAGATCCTTATAGATTAAGTCAAAAGGTTTAAAATATGTGGCGTCAATGTTATTAAATGGTAATCTGTACTAATTATAAATAGAACAGACGTGACAAGGAGAATCCAAATTACCAATATCAAAATCAGACAAAGGAATGTGTTGCAACACTTTATTTGAACAATGTTCTAGGCGTAAATGCCATATAACTGAGCAATTGAGAGTAAAATTATCCCTTATTACATTGCAAAAACTAGGCAACACATCAACAATTCCATTTTTTGGATATACAAAGAATAAGATAGTATGCTTTTCTAGGTTTTCTTTTGAAATGAAAGACTCTATATGACTGGGATCAAAGCTAGACTTGGTGAGTCTATATAGGTTTCCACAGGCTTGACCCATAATTATGATTCTTCTAGTCACTAAGTCCTAAAAGACACAGTACATAGGAAAAAATGTAGCAACGAAATTAGTTTGAATTAAGAAATATTTGACTGAAAAAAAAAAGTTGAATTTGAAAGAAGGAATGCACAATACTCCAGCAATAATAATACTAGTAGTAAACTTAATTATGCCAATCTTATGGTCTATATGTTGATCACCATTTGGTAATAAGACGGGTGAAGTTCAATTAAATTTTTAAGTTTGTGAATCAAGGTTTGATATACACATATGTGAGTTAAGAATCTAGTATCTATTAACCAAGATTCTAAGTCAAAACAATCATTTAAGCTTAAGGAATAAGAGATGAGTTTACCTGCAAATTCTACAAGACCAGTAAGATCTTGCTCATTGTTACCTTTACTCTTCATATACTTTTGAATATGTTTTTGGACAAAGTCATGGAGTCCAGCAACATTTTCACTATCCATCCAATCCAAAATGTCCAGAGGAGTCTTCTAAACATTACCAACAAAGCCTTTTACATTTTTTTGCACTTTCATATCCTTATACTCCTTATACCAAGCAGGTAAACCCTGAAGTTTAAAACATGCATCTTAGTGTGACCATATTTCTCACAATCACTGAACCTCTCACCTTTCTTTTTATTGAAAAACTTGTTAGTAATTTTATGTTTAAACTTGTCACTAGTCTTGACTATAAAAGTTGTATTCTTTGAGTTGCTAATAGTACTCAAATTAATCTCATGCTTCTTTTCAACTTGTAAAATCATGGAATAAGATTCCTAGACTATTGGAATAGGTTCCATTACCAGTATTTGACCTTTTACATGATCATAACAGTCATTAAGTCCCACGAGAAATTGAATCAATTGACTTTGAACAGTTAATCTAAAAGCATATATTGTAGATCTACAAGTACATCCACCATATGTATAAGCTTTAACTGGTGCCAAGAAATTATACTCTTTCCATAACCTCTTCATATTAGCATAATACTATAAAATAGAAGAATTACCTTGAGTTATGTTGTTAATCTCCTTCTAAATTAAAAAAATCATAGATCCATTACTCTAACAATAATGATGACCAATCTCATCTCATAGTTCCTTAGAACTAGTGGTATATATGAAGGAATTCGCAATTTCCTTAGACATACAGTTCAAAATCCACGATGTGACCATACAATCAACACACATCCACTTATTGTACTCAAGAGAATCCTCTTCAGGCTTTTTACACTTTCCAGTGACAAAACCTAATTTCACTTTAGCGCCTAAAGTGATTTACATCGAACATCTCCAAGCATGAAAATTTGTGTATGTTAATGGAGATGACACCAAGATCATAGTTGGATTTTTAAATTACTATAGAGACAATGAATTACCATCAAAATAAGCTTGATTTGACTGATTCAAAGTTCCTCCAATAGCTGAATTAGTTGAATTATCACTTTCCTCAATTTCAACCATTGTAAAATGAAGATAAATGAAAAACTTAGATCAAAAGCTTGAAAAAGGTTTAAAATACAATATCAATTACATATCAAAGAAGATCTATTGTGATAACATGTTGAAGTTACAGAAGCGTGTTTGCAGATTTAAAGGTTGAAGAAAAAGAAACAAAATAGAGGGAAAAAAACTTTACTAATGAATTACTATAATACACCAATGACCAAGCTCCAGAGAACTATTATAGCCAATCATAACATGACAGACTAACACTACAACAACAACACACAGATTACAAATATTCCCCCCAAAGCTACTCATTACTAATACAACACCGTTTAACTTATGGAAAGAAAAGGATAAAATGAAGTCGTACAAATAAAATAGAAATAAGTTAGATCTTCTTCAGTAATTAAGAAAATATGATAGTGAAAGCATGAATAAAAAAAAATAGAAACAATCAAAATTAAAAAAGAAAAATCAAACATTCCAAACGGATCCTTCCTCTAGTGACAATACATAGAAAAAACACACATTCCCAATTCATTTAAAATATGGATAATAATATAAGTGTAAATAAAAATAGCAACAATAATATTCAATTAAAAGTAAAATAACACAAATATATATTAAAAAAAAAAGATAAAATCACAAGAATAATGAAAAGAAAAGTAAAATATTGAATAGAAACAAAGAAAAGGAATTACATTGAAAAAGGAAAAGAGAAAAAGAAAATATTTGATGCCCTAAAAGACGGGGTGTGCATGCGTATCCATTTGAATGGAAATCAAACACCACATAGTTCTCACTTCTTATGAAGGTGGGGTTATTTTGAAATGTGAGTTTTTGGTTCAAAAGCTAACTAATTTTAATTAGATAAAATGATTAACTAGATAAATTAATCCATTTTAGATTTTGGAAAAAAATATGACTTTGATTTTAATGAATATTTCCTAGTCAGGTTCAGGAAATAAAAATGAAATAGACAAATTGACCTAGTCTAAGAAGTATACCTTTGCTTTTCGACTCTTTGGGGCAGGAGGAATGGATAGTTTCGCAAACTAGAGCATTTCACCACCGTAATAGAAAAATAAAATAAAAATGGAAAACAATTTTCTATGATTTAAAAGAAAAAATGGAATCGCAATTGAAAACTTGTTTCAAAACTATTCGATTTTGCAACAATTTAGTGTCTAAAAAACAAGCTTATCCGTATTTCGACATCTAAAAGTTCTATTGGAAAGGTACCTAGAGGGTCTTATTTATAGAGGAAATGTACTTGGTCTGCAAGCGAAAAATGGCCCATGAGTGAATGGCTAGACGCACAAGTAGAGGACCTAGCACATGAGTAGAGGGGCTTGGAGCATGAAAAGAGGCCTATGTGCATGAGTAGATCCTTCTATGGGCAGGGTGCTCTACTCATGTATAGGGTCCTCTGCACGCAAGTGACCAATTTCGGTTCGGTTCATTCCAGGTTCCACTTTTTTAAGTTTTTAGGTCCATTTAAAGTTCGATTTGGTCCTGGTTCGAGTACATAGGCTTGTACTGAAGCAACGGGCTTAATGGTACCAATTTATGGGTTTTTCTTAACGATATAGCTCGAAAGTGGAGAATTATACACATAAATTATGAAATATGTTTTTTCATCTAGGGGGCTACCCCATTTTATTCTTAGAATTTTAAGTCTAGTTGATAGTCATGAGGCAATTATTTCATGAGGGTGTAAAATTGAGAGTTCAAAATATCCCTCTCATCTGAATTAGCTTCAAGGAGAAGGTGATTTTCATGATAGTGAATCCATAGGTGTCATTTCAGATTCTGGCTTCTGATGATGCTATGTCAGGTTCTAGGCTTGCAATGATGACATGTCAACTTTTAGGCTTGCCACATTGTTAGATAAGGATTTTTTATCATTCCACATGTTTTAGTTATGCCATATTAGGCTAGTTAGGTGTTGTAGTTGTGCCATGTGAGACTTTGACAATGTCAAGTTCTGAGCTTCACAAGTAGTTATAGTTCCTTTTTACGATGTAGGTAGGGACCCTTTCAAAAAGATGCCCCCATATGTATTTTGGATGAAGCTAGCATTTTAATTATATGATGTATGGGTGGTGTAAAAACTTGAACGAGATGGAGTAGATCAACCTAAGAAAATATGGTATAAGTGCTTTACCAACACTTAGAGATGTCAAAATGAATTGGGAGTTTTTTAATGCATGTATACAATTTTGGGATCATGTTGATCACATTTTTAGATTTGAGGTTGGTATTGATGAGATGTGTCTGACTTTTTATGTTATTTGGATCTAACCCCAAGGCTAACCTGTCAGTTCCAATCAAAAGAGTGAGTTACTTTAATTCTTTCAAGGGGCTTTGGGATTTAAGTGTGCAAGGGGCATTTGCAGTTATGGAAGTTGATTTAGTGAATATGTCCATTGTTGCCATGATGTTCTTTAAGTATGAGGATCTGGAAGATGATGAATATCTCAACAAAAGGTGGAAGGCATATGCATTTTGTCTGATAGCTCATTATGATTTTGTTTACCCAGATGGTTGGGATGATGCAAGAGTGGTTGAGCTGATACACCAAATTGGTAGGGAAAGATGATTTTTAGGATGGTTTTGGCTAAGAAACTGCTAAGTCTTGACTGTCATCATAATTCAAGCGGACCTTGGACCATTTGCCTTATTCTGCTGCAGGTATGTACGTCTTGTTCTTTAGCTACTTCTTAAATTCTTTTGACTTTCTTCTTTGTTTCAAATTTGGTTGAGAGGCCACTTAGGATTGTTTTTGAGCATAAGAGGATAAACTATTATACTGCTTAGTACTTGAATAAAAAGATTGTCATCTGTTTTACTACCGAGATCAAATAGTTTAGTTGGTTGATAAAGCTGGACTTTAGGGATTTACTTTAGGAGTTATAATGGTATAAGATCAAGAAATTTATGCTAAGAATATGGGGATTAAAAATGTGTATCTAATTGTTATAGACTTACTAGTCGACTTAATTAATTTGGCTTTCTAGAAGGACTCTTGAAGAATGGACCTTCAGTTCTATAGGCATGACTTCTTTCATTCCATCTACTAGTGAATATGGAGTGCCTTGGTGTGCACCCTTAATTTTGCACCTCCAAAAATTGTCGGTTGTCTCATGACTTTCAAAGGATTGGAAACCTAACGGGGTCAAAGGGCCAAAACACAGCCAACGCATAAATCATGCATCATCCACAACATGTATCTCCCTCCAATTACTGACATCATCCACCGCATATCGTGGGAATCCTCTCAAAGGAGTCTTCACCCCAATGCAAAGGTACTACAACTACCTGTCAAAACCCAAAACCTGACATGGAATAAGCCCTTAATCTGATAAGGTGATAAGCCCAAAATCTGACACAGCATGGTATCAAGCCTGGAATCTGACATAGCATTGTCACAAGCCCAGAATCTGACATGGCACCTGTAGGTTCACCATCATCAAAATCATCTTCTACTTGAAGCTAATTTAGATGAAGGGGGCAGCTGTGAACCCTTAATATCGCACCTCTAAAAATTTTTGATGTCTCATGACTCTCAAAGGATTGGAAACCTAACGGGGTCAAGGGGTAGCGGCCTTTGTTCCTGAGATGAAAATTTTAAATTACAAGGGTTTACATAGAAAATTTTGCATATTTTTGAGGAATATTCATATTTTTGTACCATTACATCTAACCTGTTAATACAAGTCCAACGGATTTGACCGAGCTCAAATCGGACTTCAAACAACCTAGAAAAACCAAAAAAAAAACTAGATCGAATTAGAATAAACCAGACCCTGAAAAATGGGCCCAAAAGCCCAAGCCCAAAACAAATGCGTATAAGCATTTACGCATGTGCAAATAGCCCTGTGCATGCGCAAATGGCCTTGCGCATGCGTAAAGGTCCACACGCATGCGTTCTGCGTGTTGCGCACGCGACCCCAAAATTAGGGTTTCTAGCATGATTCCCTATAAATTTGACATTTTAGAACAGAGTTCCAACTTTTTTTTCCACAAATTTTTTGCACTGTTTCCCTATACAAATATCCTCCAAAAATATTTCCTAAGTCTCCAAAACACTAAAAAAACAATCCAAAAATACTGCAATTTTAGATTATTTAGTTCATGGTTTCAGTTTGGTACTATAGAGACATCAGTTCCAATCAGTCTAGACGATTAGACCAGTCCTCTTCAATTGAGATGCTCAGACTCTAGTCCTCTCCAAATACAATGGAGACCTGCTTTGTATTTCTCGAACCCTCTGACCCACCAGTCTCAAAATCCCCCAAAGCAAAGGTAATTGGGGTATGGTATACTCTTTTCTCTCAACTATCAATTATTTTAAGCCTTTTAATTCAGACCTAAGGCATATTTACCAGAATATATTTTTAAGACCTTTAATACCGATTTAAGAAATTTTTATGAAAAATCTATTTTTCATAATTAAAATCAAATAAACCCTAAAATCAATTTAGGTCAAACACATTCAAAAATCATTTTCATTAATCAAAGTTCAGAATTGATTAATAGCCTAACGGTTAATTATTTTTATTAAAGTAAAATCAATTAGCTACTGAACACCAAACCACCCATTGTTACCAAAACAACCTCCACCCTTCGCAAAAAGGGATAACAATGTGGGGTTTGATTCCCATTCAACCGGATACGATGGCAAGCCTTTTGCTTTAACTCCAAAAATGACTTTTTCCTTTATCTCATTATTTATTTCCCTTTTTTTTATTATTTGTTCATGTTTTATTCAATCCGTTTGTATGTTATTATTTTATACTGTTTTTGTTACCTTATGTATGACTTTAAGGAATGCGTGCTCCTCCCATATCATAAGACTAGAGGAGAGATCTCCTAATTGTGATTGGTTTTGAACTATAATTTACCACTTTTCGTTGGGGTGTTGTGCCTTCCCTAGAACCTGAAGTGGGCTAGAGGAAGGACTCCTAGTCAAATTCTTGTATTTAGTGCCTTATGTGTTTGATATTTGCATATTCACATGTTTATGCATTCATGTCATTATTATTGCCCATGCATACATGAAAATCTCAATTTAAACTAAAAATGGATGATTTCTTCCGATCTAAAAGTTGTCATTAAAAAATGGTAAAAAAACTATTTTTTTTATAAAATTTTTCAGATCACGAATAGTCAAACCCCCTTTGGTTCCAAAAAGAACAACTTTTCCAAATAGGGTAGAAAATATCTTTTTTTTTTAAATGGAGTTAACAAATGAAATGTTTCGTAATCTCCTAAGAAAATTTGATTTTCTTAAAGATTAGGTGGTGACTTTAAAATAATTCACACACCACGTGCACACCAACGAGCACATATGGATGCATAAATATGAGAACCTGACCACAATCTGCGACATCGTGGGTTCCATATGAAAGGTTTCCTCAGGAGCAAGGCCTGCAGGTGCGCTTCTCATGGGAAATCCCGCAGGCCGCTCTGGTGAGGCCTCATAGATGGTGACTCTATTAGGGACGTTTGGTAAAATTGACCAAAAACTAAGAAGATTATTTTCTGAAAATAACATTTTAGCTCGAGATCATGCATAAGTAAATTTCATGCATCATTTCCTATGCCCCTTTATACTAGTAAAACCTAGACAGAGAGTAGCATCGAGTGAGCTTCTATCCTTAGGATTGCTTTGTCGATAGCAAAATCACCCAACTCTAGGGTGCACCAACTGATCCTTTCAGTTGGAATAACGAGGTATATATAGTCGCTCGACCCATGGTTCACATGTGGTTAGGTGTGTCTTACCTCCAGCCGTTGGGGAACCTTTAAACCACCAAGTTGTCTTGTAATGATTAGAGTTGACCCTAGGTCCCATGTACTATAACAACTCCAATATTACTGTCATTATGAATCCTTTTTCTCATATATACATGCTTCACTACATCCAAAATACTGAAGTTGTACAAAGTGCACTATTCTAAACAAAACCTAAACCTTTCTTAAACACCTGCTATTTCTTATAAATTGTCTGCCTACTATAGGCTTTACCTTATCTTTCAACAGAGCTAATACACAATTCCTTTTTACCTTGTCAAAGGTCATCATGTTAAATATAAGAGATATTCCATTTGCTAATGATGTTAATGCTCCCACTACCATTGGTACTCCTGCTGCACTACCTACTTCACCTACACCTACTGACATTGTTAGCATGCTCAATGTAATCATGTAAAGGTAAGAAGAGGCTATGGAGACTCAATATGAAACCCTCACTGCCATGAAGCAAAGCTAAGAACAAGCTATTCTGGGCAAGTTTCATGCCATGCTGAGAAAAGTTGGTATTCAACCTAATAACCATGCTTCCTCCTCTAACTCTGGGAAAGACCCCATTTTGGATGAAATCATTAACCTAAACCCACAATTAAACCATGCGACCACCACTCCAATTGCCCATACTGTGGATCCTTTCCAAAAGGGGTTGAAGACCATCCACTCCTTAAAACTATGGCTAAAAAATATAAGGAAATGAAGAATATTTTGCAAGCCCTGAAGAGGAAAGAGAAGGTACTGGATGTGAAGGCATTAAGTCCATTCCCCAAGGCAAGACTTCCACATAAGGTCCACATGCCACATTTTGAGAAGTTCAAATGCACTTCCTGCCCAGTGACTCACTTAAGGATTTATGATCGCACACTCTGTCCATTATGAGTGGAAGGCGAGCTCCTTGCTTAGCTCTTCTAACAATCGCTTATGGTATAGCTCTGACTTGGATTGTACAAATAGAAGATTCTAAGAACCATACCTAGGAATCTATATGTATTGAGTTTGTAAAACAATAATCTTATAATCAAGAAGTTGATATAAAAATAAGGGACTTTGAAACAACAAAACAACAACCAAAAGACACATTCTATGCATCCATTTCTAGATGGAGGGAGAAATCCTCCCAGATGGTAAACAGACCAATTGATCCTAAACAAATCAACATGGTTGTTAAGAATATAGTTTCTATTGGTACTCACCTTAAAGATGGGATTGACTCCAGTCTCATCAAGGATTAAACCCAGACCTCATTCTCCCACTTAAAAAAAATAGTACTAAGAACAAGGGTAGAGTTAATGCAATCTCAGCTCATAAGCCATTCCAGATACAATGGAGAGAATTCACCAACCTAAGGGGACTAACTAAGCTATCTCCTAAGGCAGTATATAGAGAAGGGCATTTTCAAACCATTGGAGCCTAAACCAATTCCCAACTCATTACCTAAGAATTTTGACATGAATGAAAGGTGTGATTACCACCAGGGGCTAGGCCACAAAATTGATGATTGCAAGGCCTTCCATCACAAGATCCAAGTTCTCTTTAATGCCGACAAGATCTTGCTTCCAACTGTGAATACTGACACAAATCCCCT
>CAOJBK013306868.1:0-10192 GCA_948294925.1 Codiaeum variegatum
AGTTAGGATGAAGGATATACAAGGTATGCCTGGTACAAAAGGCGGTCTTGCTTTGCGTGTTTTTCAGTTTATTTTCGCTGCTGCGGCTCTTGCTGTCATGGCCAGTACCAGTGACTTCCCTTCCGTCACTGCTTTCTGGTAAATACTTACTCTGCTTCATGAATTTCACTTTTGCTTAGATATTGAAATAGTGTAATTGATAATTGATGATTTTGTAATGGTTACTGATAAATAAATTATGTTAGGGTTCAATTTCTTTAGAATTTTGAGCTACCTGTGTATGAAAGATGGGTATGAGACATGAATTATTGTGGTTTCACTCTTCGATGGTGATTCAATGGATTTTTTCAGTCATAGATGAGGATTCTTATTTTTGTCATTTTATATGAGACACAGATATGCTAACAAAGCTGTTCTTACAAGAATTTACACTAGACTATGGACTTGTACTTCACATCTCATGAAGAAGAAGCATCTGATGCATCATAGTAATGACACAGATTCAGATTGAAGTGTTGGTGTTTTATAGGTTATGTTGATACTTGAATATTGCAATGTTGCTGGAGTTTTAACATTCATTGTCATCTGTTTATAATGCATTTCAATTGGACCAATGGCATGAAGATAATGTTGTGTACAATTGGATCTCCCAGTCCACTCTCACTTCATTATATTTGTAGAGAGGATATTCAACATCTTGATGATGCTGGCTTACACTGAAACTCTAGGTAAATCTGTCTTATTACGTGTTCTACACTAGCTAGTGATGCCAGCAAATGGTTTGTGCTCAAATTGTTTCATTTATGCTGAAAGAATTACTGGAATCCTACTCTATTGGAGTACTAATGTTGAAAGAATGCTAGTGATGGGATTTAACCATTGATGAATCTATTATTTATAAGAAAAAGAGAGCTGTGCTTCTGTTTGCTTAATTATCTGTGTATGTGATGTGATCATGTGCTGATCTTTTCATAACATCACAACTTTCTTCTGATGTTTGCTATATCAGCTACCTTGTTGTGGCTGCTGGTTTACAGTTTTTGTGGAGCCTTACCTTAGCCATTTTGGACTTTTATGCTCTCTTGGTGATGCGTTCATTGCAGAATTATAGAGTTGTCAGCTTGTTTGCTGTTGGTGATGGGGTAAGACAACGGAATTTAAAGAGTAGAACCTTTTATCTTTACAGCTGCTTTTGCTTGCCTGAATGATATATTAAACTCTAGGAATAAATATTTTTGGTTCGGTCTGATTTTATTCATTAGGCATTTGTGAAGGTGTTGCATACAAGTAGTCAAGGCATTTTTAACTTATGAAAATTTTTCCCAGCAAGTCTATTCAAAATTTTCCAATCAAATGCAGTATTATTCTTGATTGTTTTGATCCAATCCGTTTACTTTTTCACTTAACGTTTCCAGTTTGTAAGAGCTAAATCTTCAGTTATTGCTGTATGCATTCTAACTTTCAACATTACCTTATATAAAATCACTTCATTATTTTGCATTAGTGTTCTAAACTTATACATAGCAAAAAAGTTCTGTAATTCAGATCTCATCCAAGCTCAAATAAAATCTAATTGACATGGATCAAATCATATCTGACCATTAGCTTTGTAAAAGTATTAATAATCCTATCAGGCATGAACAAGTGATTTATTCTTACATTTATTCTTTGAGATTGTAATGTCTGTTATTCTTACAGACCTAGTTTTTCTTTTTCTTTTTCGTCTGTTCTAAAAAAAAATCAGGCATAGAGTGGTGTGGTCCTAAATGACCTTTTGCTATCGGCTTCACATTTAAAGAAAAATATTATCAAGCCAAATTTTGATTGTGTTGCTTGTTGTGGATGTATCTGCATCATATTCATTGCTGCTATTCTTGTGAAATCAAAAGCTTATATGAATTAATCAATGAAGTTGTCTGTTATGTTTAAACCATTTATAAACTGGACTTCTCAATAGGAACACACGGTACTAAATTTGGACTGTGTTGGAAGGTCACATTCCATGTGCAATTACTTTCTTTCACTTCTATGCATGCCTTAATTATGCTTTTCTTCGTAGTGATTTATCTCAACAGAAGTTTACTATTCTTCTTGACGTGGCTTAAACTCTGTTTATTCCCCTGCAGATTACATCCACGCTTACGTTTGCTGCAGCTTGCGCTTCAGCCGGCATCACAGTCCTTATTGATAATGATCTTGGTAGTTGTTCTGAGAATCATTGTGTGCAGTTTGAAACCGCTACAGCCATGGCTTTCATCAGCTGGTTCACTGCATTACCGTCATTTCTTCTGAACTTTTGGTCATTGGCATCCAGATGAGAATTTGAAAAAGAATTGTAAAACTAGATAAAGAAAAAAAGAGTGATGACCCTGGCCATTTTGTGACAGAGACTTAAATACATGGTCTTGTATGGTCTTTATTACTTGTTGCATAATCCAATTTTCAACAATGTAACTCGGTTATTTTTCTCGTAAATGCTTTTGTAAATCAGGATGCACCGTAAATATTCTGGGTTCTTGTTGTATTGTTTGGTCTGCTGTCTATTTGTTGTGGATATCCAGTGAGGGATGTCTGACGCAAAACAGTAATGGCATTTGAAGAGTTTTTACAGGTTAAACAATTTCTCTCGTCTGTATCCTCCAGTTTTGCCGAGAAGGTACCTGAGGAGGGGAACTGAAACAGAATTACTATGTGGTGGTGAAATTGTAAAGCTTCATAATTCATTTGGAATTATGGATGTTTTACAACATTAGCCCCAAAACATTTGCCTACAAGAAGGCCAATGGAGAAAAGGTCCAGGTGCTGAGTCTGCTACTTCTATGCTCTTATGAAGCTTCTTTGTTATTATTATTTTTTGTTTTTCAATTGTATTTGATGGGAGAAGGCATGAAAGCAGAATGTATCAGACTGGTAATTGCATTTGCATGTGATTGTGTTTCGCTGTTTGCTTTGTGTATTCCAAATAGCATGATGAACAACAGCTCATGCTGCAACTTGGGCTGCATGATTTGCTTGCCAGCTACATGAACAAATTTACAAATCACCGACTTGATGCTACACTCTAACTAATACAACAAACTCCGTATAATCAACATCTGAAGAAAGAAGAACTCGATGTCAACCCATATCTGTTTTCTACTATAAGCTTAAAACAACAGCTTTACATGTAATAGAATTAGTTTCTCTCTCGATAGCAAATCCTCTTTCAAATCTCTCTAATTCTCTTTCTCTCGTATCTTCTTCTTCTTCTTTCTTCTTAATTGTCTCTCTATTTTCTATTCTAAATCAAAGATTTTCATGGTATCAGAGCCTTATGGTTCATGATTCTTTATCATTTTCCAAATCCCTAATTTCTCAATCTTGAACTTTACAAAACAAAAGGGTGTAGGTTGTTCTTCAAGAGATTTAGCACCACAAAGAACTTGATTTTGATTTTCTCAAGTATTTGAATTTGGTCTAAGCTAAGTTTTCAATCTGAGCTAAGTTCTTTCTTTGATCTGAGCTAAGTTTCTTTCTTTTATGCAATTTTTCTCAAGTAATTGTTGTTGTCAAAGATTTAACAAAGATTTGTGTTGTTTTGGTGATTGATTGAAGTCTTATTGTTTGAGTAGTTGTTATCAAAAGATTCGACAAAAGTTTTGTTTAGGGATCTGTTATCATGTGCACTTCTCAAAGTTCATATGTTCAACACATTCCAATTTTCTTACCTAAGGTGATGTTGGATGAAACTAAATATGTAAAATGGTTTGAAGGATTACCACTTGAATTTAATCATATTAAGACCATTATTAGCATTCATGAAAATATCTTGAAAAAATTAAGAATGCTAGAGATCAATTGGCTACGGTGGGTGTAAATATGGAGGATGAAGATATTGTGGGTATTGTGCTAGAAGGGTTACCACCTGAATTTAATCATATTAAGACCATTATTAAGATTCAAGCAAGTTGTTCACTGACTAGTCTTAGAAATATATAAAAAGCAGCAGAATGTGATACACAACAAGTAACATAGCCCACTGTTATTCTTCCTTTCGCTACTATATTAGCAAGATCTTCAAAACCATATTCAATTTCTAGTTTATAAGGTCCAAGACCTAATTTTCTAATTTATATTCATCCTTATTCTCAATCTCAGTCCTATTTTCCGAGCTTGCAAAACTCATTTTTCCTCAGTTTTCTTTAGGAGATGCATCAAAGCCTAATGTGTGTCAACATTGCCACAAACAAGGTCATAGTGCTAGAGCTTGCACTAGATTATCTACCTTCAGTACTTTAAGAGATGCAGGGGTAGGATGTCACTATTATGGCAAAAGGAATCATACCACAAATAATTGTTTCCATTTAATTGGATTTCCAAATAAAAAACCTTCACATTATAATTCTAATACTACTATTCAACAGTCTCTTGCTGCAAATAATTCACAACAAGCAACTAATGGTGCTCATGCTCATGTTTTTATTACTGCATCAAAACATCAACTCACTGACTTCAAGAAAGAAACAACCCACTATTACATTATCAAATGCTTTTCACGCTTTTATTACAATCAATACTGAGAGAAATCATATGCAATATAATGAGAAGTCTTATGATATAGTTTTTGAAAATGATATGCCTAACATGCTTAGATATTTGGGTATCCCTCTTGATTCAGTTAGGCATTACCAAATTGACAATGGAAAATGAGAAGCTTCTGAGTATTCTTTTAGGGATAATGACATTCCAATTTATAATATGCTTACTTTAACCTACTTCAATCTTAAAAATAAATCATGGACAGTTTGTTTGATAAGACTATTGGTTATGCTTTAACATATTATGCTTTTAATAACCATATATACAATTATACTGAAAGAGATGAAATATTTGAACTATGGTTAAAAAAGGGAAAAAGAGTAAATATATAGATGTTCCGGCTACTTTCACTTGGCCAGATTAGATCAAGAAGCCACCATTATAATTTAGATCTTTTTGATTGGTTTTCTATTGTCTTATTTTATTGTAGCTCCTCTAGGTTGGACTATCTTCTTTTTCTTTTTCTCTATTTTTATTTTCTTTTTTAATAATAAAAAGTTTGACTCCAACTTTTATTTTTCAAAAAAAGTTAGTGGATTCTTACTACATAGAGTTGAATACAATTTAGGAGGAATTAAAAATTTCAGGTCACCTCTTCATTGTACTTGTGGAACCTACAATTAGAATTTCTTTTAATCCTTTATAGATCACCAACATAAGGATCATGTGTCGATGGCCTTAATGCAAGCTGTCAATGAGTAAGGCCATATATCATCAATAGGAAACCTTTTCCTAGTGTAAATAAGGACATAACATTGTTATTCTTGAATAAAATCAAAGGAGCCTTGTTGTCAGTATCAAAGCTTCACATATTAAGCTATTTCAATGGTGAAGATAGGGAAACCTTCTCTTTTGTGTTCTCACTGTGGCGAGCCAGGGAATCTAAAGAAAAATCCTTTAGACTTATAGGCTTCCCACCTAATTTCAAGTTTATCAAGGGAAAGGGAGCAAATCAATAGTCTTCTATAAATTTTGTTCCATTTGTGAATCAAACTCATACATTCAAACAACCTCTCACCATGAATTCTACTGCTAATCAATCATGGGAGAACCCAAAATTATAATACAATCATTCCATCAATGTGCCAATTTGATTTCAATCAAACTAGCTTCCAACAACTATCTCATGTGGCATTCACAAATCCTCAATCTAGCTTGTAGTCTCGGCATGCTTCATCATTTAGAAATGAATGGTGACAAGCTTTAGCGTTTATTAAAAGATGGAGCTGTGAATCTAGATTAAATTTTATGGTTAACCAATGACGGTCTTCTTATTTCATGGTTGCTTAGCATAATAAATGAAGAAGCTCAACCATCCATTGCATAAGATGTTATAGCCTATGATGTTTGGAGTTCTTTAGAAGAATAGTTATTGCCAATCACAATTGAAAAGGAAGGTCTTATGAAAAATATGTTGATGATAGTCAAGAAAGGATCGCGATCCTTAGATGACTACACAAAGGAATTCCAAACAATTTGCGATAACCTTGTAATGATCAAGAACCCTATTGATGATCTTGATAAAGTTTTTCAGTTTATAAGTGGATTATGAGTGAAATATGAAAGACTTCGACTAGCTATTATAACTAAACCTCCTTATCCTACATGTAACCAATTTTTTCTTGCTCTTCAAGGGTACGAGCAAACTCTAGCTTCTCAAAAGGAAGAAGAGAAAAGTTATATTGATTACAATCAAGCACTCATAATCCAACGTGGACGTCACGGAGTTTTCCATTCTAGAGGAAGAGTTTTCACTCTAGCAAGTCGTTATAGCAACATGGAATCAAATAAATCCATAAAAAAAAAAAGGAATGAGAGAAGCTGGACGACAAGCAAAAGGAGAGAAACCCACTTGCCAAATTTGTGATAAGATGAATCATATTGTTGTTGATTGATGGTATAGATTTGACTATTCATATCAGTCAAAAGGCCCACCACAAGCTTTGCTACTCTTACCTAAAACAATGATGACGCTTCTCTTTACATGGACTCGACGGCTACAGATCGTATGACAAATAATGTTGGTCTGCTATCCAATCCAAAACCATACAATGGGAATGATGTCATTTATGTTGGAAATGGAAACAAACTTAATATCACATATACTGGAAATACATGTGTTGAAAATTTAAATTTAAATGATGTTCTTGTTGTCCCAAAGCTGAAAATGAATTTAATTTCTGTAAGTAAAATCAATATTGATAATTTTTGCACTGTTAAATTCTCACCATCTAATTTTATTATTAAGGATCAAAGAAGGAGAATAATAGGGAAGGGACATAGACAAGGACAACTCTATGCTTTGGATTCAAGTTTTCAAGTAGCTTATCTGTAATAAAAGAAGACATCTCATTCTCTTTCTCGCACCAGCGTCTTAGCCATCCCAGCGTAAATATTTTATCTTTGTTAAAATGAAAGAAAGTCATTGATGTCACTAATTAGCAAACAAATCCTTCCATTTGTGCTAGTTGTCAATCTGGAAAGAGTTGTAAACTCCCCTTTAGTTTGAATAATGACATTTCTAATTATACTTTAGAAAAAGTGCATTGTGATCTTTCAGGGCCAGCCCCTACTATCTCAAATCAAGGTTTTCGTTTTTATGTCATATTTATCGATGATTTCTCAAGATTTTCCTGATTATACCCATTAAAGAAAAAGTCAGATTTTTTCCTTTGCTTTCTTAAATTTCAAAAATTAGTAGAAAATCAATTTGATAGAAAAATTAAAATATTTTAGTGTGATGGAGTGGTGAATTTAACTCTTCTGATTTTCTCAATCATTTTAGTACTTGTGAAATTCAACTTCAAGTATCATGTCCTGGAACACTAGAGCAAAATGGGGTGGCCGAGAGAAAACACCGGCATATTGTGGATACAGATTTAACTATGTTATTCCATGCTAATCTACCATTGTTTTTATGGATTGAAGCTTTTCTTCCAGCTATTTAAATAGAATGTCAACTTCAATTTTACATAACCAATCTCCATATTCTAAGCTATAACACAAGGAGCCATTTTACAAAAGCTTACGAGTGATTAGATGCTTATGATTCCCTTATCTAAGATATCAAAGAGGTAACAAATTTGTTAAGAATACTTATCCTTGTGTGTTCATTGGTTACAATCCTATTCATAAGGGCTATAAGTGTTTTGAGCCTAGAACAAAAAGAATTTATGTGTCACGACATGTTGTTTTCTATGAAGGTAAATTTCTCTACAAATCCTCTCCACAAGAATAAATATCTGCACATTTAGAACTTGCTGAATTTCCAAATTTTGATGAATGGCTTAATGTTACACCTAAAGTTGAACATGCACAGGTTCAAACTAATACACAAACCTCCATTACTACTAATGATTGTTGTGATGAAAATAGTGACCAAAATAGGTGTGTTGATGACAATAGTGAATAATCTCAGGATAATGATGAAGTGTTGTCTACTGTTGATGTGCCTTATAAAGATGAGACATTAGTTGCAGCTGAACCGGCAGACTCACAAACTCTCACTTTGATAGATAACATGCCTGAACATATTGTTGATGCAAATGTCGACAATAATGAAATAGAAACTTATGTTCATCCTCAAGGCCATAGGCAATCTCCAAAACATCTGTAAGACTATGAATATTATATAGCAGAAGACAACTTACCTATTGAACCTCAAAATTATCATCTTACACTAAAAGATCCTTAATGGGTAATGGTCATGGAAGAGGAACTAAATTCCCTTCATTCAAATTAAATCTGGTCACTTGTTCTTTGACCATAAAATGTAAATGTTGTTGGGTCAAAATGGATTTATCACATTAAGCAAAGGGAGGATGAATCCATTGAACGATTCAAAGCTTGCCTTGTTACTCGTGGTTTTACACAAGTCTCAGGTATTGACTTTGCTGAAACATACAACTCTGTTATTCGTCACACTACTTTCGCCTTGTCATAGCTCTTTCAACTTCTCTAAGTTGGAGCATGAGACAACTTGATGTAAAGAATGTCTTTTTAAATGGAAATTTAAAGGAGATTGTGTATATTGAACAACCCTCGGATTTTGTGGACTCTGACAAACCTAATCATGTATGTCTCCTTCACAAATCTCACTATGGTCTAAAGCAAGCTCCTCGAGCCTGGTTCGACTCGGTTTCTTCTTCATCTTGGTTTCTATTTCAGTAAGGCAGATTCATCTTTATTTGTTAATTGTGAAAATTCAATTACATTATTGCTTCTTATTCATGTGGATGACATATTAGTGACCAGAAATAATGACTCTTTCATTTCTAACTTAATTCACAAATTGAGTGCATAATTTGTAATAAAGTATCTTGGTTGTCTAACTTTCTTTTTAGGTGTTGAAGTTAAATAATGCAATGGAGGAGTTATTCTCTCTGAAAACAAATATATCAAGGATCTTCTTAATTGTACCGGGATGGCAGATTATACTCCTAATGCTACTCCTATGGTTTTTAAGGAAAATTCTCTTATCTTGAAAGAAAAGAGTATGGATGCAACATACTATAGAAGCATTGTTGGTTCCCTTCAATATCTCACCTTCACTAGACCTGACATCCAACATACCGTAAGTAAAGTTTGTAAATTCTTTAGCATGCCCACATAACTACATCTCAAAGAAGTCAAGCGAATTCTTTGCTACCTCAAAGTTACACAAGACTATAGCTTAAGATTCATTTCTAACAGTCCTCTATCTTTGTATGCCTTTTCATTTGCTGATTGGGAAGGATGTCCTTTGACACGAAGAAGCACAACTGGTTTTTGTTCCTTCGTAGGCGCAAAACTTATCTCTTGGTGTTCAAAGAAGCAACCTACAATTGCTCGATCTAGCTTAGAGGCAGGATATAGGTCCATGGCATCCACAATAGCTGAATTAACTTTGCTTACTTTCTTACTGCGTGACATTGGAATCCCTTTCCATCAAGCCCCTCAATTATTTTGTGACAACCTCAGTGCTCTTCATATGTCCGTTAATCCTATTTTTCATGTGAGAGCAAAGCATATAGAGATAGATTATCACTTCGTCTGGGAAAAGGTAGCAATGAGTCACCTTATTACTCTATTTATGCCATCTTCACATCAGATAGCATATATACTCACTGAGCCTTTACCAAAGCCCTTTATTTTCCTTTGCAATAAGATGGGACTTCATTTACACTCCGTCTCTAACTTTTTCCTTTGCAATAAGATGGGACTTCATTTACACTCCGTCTCTAACTTTAAGGGGGCTAATAAAGAAGGTAAAGATATCTAAGATTCCATGAAGAAAAAGGAAAGAAATATCATTCTAGAGATCAGGACAAAAGTCAAAAGAACCATTCACACCAACCAAATGTTAATGCAGAAAATCAAGAGAATAATTACAGGAATCAATCTCACGAACTCTTGCCAACAATCAAGGAGTTAAATATCTCAATTTTATTTTATTTTTTTATTCTATTTCTAACTCTTTCTATTTTTGTTCATCCTTTTCTTATATTTATATATATCATACTTGTTTTTGAACAAAATACAGCAAAAAAATAAAAACAAATAAAAATATTTTTGTTAGAGTTTTTCATAAAGTACTTAAAAACTTGAAATAAGCACCTAATCAAAGTATGCTGTT
>CAOJBK013308171.1:0-10919 GCA_948294925.1 Codiaeum variegatum
TTTTCATTAGATCTTCATGCTTTTTCTAATTGAATAAGATTGAGAAGAGATTCCATCTTAATGATTGATATATTCGCTGATGTGTTGATTTACCATGCAATTTGAGTAATGTGAGTCGAAGTCTAGGTAGATTGCTTTAAAATCTATTTTAGTTTCCATGTTTGATTTGCAAGTTTCTCTGAATTTTATTAAGTCTTTGTTAGTTTAATTTCTTAGTTTGTAAAATCTAAAATTATTGTCGTCTAGACAATAGAATAGGAGACTGAGTTGGTGTTTGGTTGAATGAATTGCAAAGAAATTCCCTTAGGAGAACGATACCGGGACTTACCGATTTTTATTACTTGATACGACCCTTTGCACTTGTGGCTGTGAAAACTGAGCATAAAAATATATACAACAGAAAAAATAAGCTTGAAAAAAAATACACATCAAGATGTTTATTTGTCTCTTTGTTCTTCTTGTCTTTTCTCTAACGATTTTAGGTAGGGAACGAGATATTGACAATTTTAGTGTTTGAACTTGGCAAAATTTGACAATTGAATGTGTGAACTTACAAAAACTATAATTAAGTGTTTGAACTTGTAAAAAAACAACAAATAAGTTTTTTTACCGGATTTTGCCGGTAATTTGCTGACGTCATTCATTTTTTCTCATATACTTTTTTACCAAATTATCGGCAATATCCAGTAAAAACACTTATTTGTTTTTTTTTTACAAATTGAAACACTTAATTGTCACTTTTATAAGTTTATACACTAAATTGCCAAATTGTAATAAGTTTAGACACCAAAAGTATTAAATCTTGGTAGAGAATGCAAATGACTTTTTTTTGGGGATATTAATAAAATTAGTTTGTGAATTTGTCAATTTTTATCAATTTAGTGTGTTAACTTTCAATTAGTGTGTGAAGCTGTAAAATAGTTTCATTTTTATGTCATACCTGTTAACCTTTGTTATTTTCGGATGTGAATTTTATTTTAATTTTATATAATCCACAAATATTAATTAAAATTAAAAAATAAAATTTAATATTAATTCAGTCATTCATCTGCCTTAGCTGCCATTAACTCCAATGAATGGGGACTGTTCAAGGTTTTCCTGAATATGCCCAAAGTGTCAAAAGTATTCTAAATTTCAGAAGCTTCCATCCTCTCCGCTTAATCCTATTTCCACCCCTTGGCCCTTCGTAATTTGAGGCATCGACGTCATAAGTAAGATCTCATCGAAGTCATCTACGAGCCATGAGTACATCCTAGTTGCCATCAATTATTTCACCAAATGGGTTGAAGCTGCACCTTACTAAATTCTAGATTCAAAAAAGGTAGCCCAATTCATTAAGACAAACATAATTACAAGGTATGGTGTTCCACATGAGATCATCTATGACAATGGCTCGCACTTTCAAAAGGAAGTAGTCACTCTTCTCCAAAAGGAAAAGATAAAGCATCATAGGTATTCTCCATACAAACCAGAAGCCAATGGTGTAGTTGAAGCCGTAAACAAAGCACTAAAGAACATGCTTCAAAAGATGATAAGCAATTATAAGGGTTGGCACCTACATTTTCCAAGTGCCCTCCTTGGGTACCGAACAACCTGCAAATCAGCTACCAGAGCTACCATACTTGCTAGTCTATGGAATGGAAGCAGTCCTCCCTATAGAATTGGAAATTTAGACAGCAATAGTTCTTCAAGAAACTAATATTTCTGAACTCGACTGGCAACAAGCATACTATGATCAGTTAAATTTAATTGATGAGAAATGGATGGAAGCTCTCCACCACACACAGAACTATCATATTAGACTTGCAAGGCACTTCAACAAACAGGTTCAAAGTTGCAATCTTTAGGAAGGTTACTTAGTCCTAAAAGAAATCATACAAGTTGTGCAAGACCCTCAAAGGAAATTCAGACCTCCTTAGAGCTGACCGTACATCATAAAGAAGAACATGTCATGCAGATGCGGCATACTGATAGAGGTCGATGGCAATGAGTTCAATTATCCAACCAACCTTGATAAGCTTAAGAAGTACTTCATATAATGTTGTTATTACATGAGCATGAATTCAAGCATCATAATTTATGTAACAAGAACTATGTGGACCTGATTCTCCAAAATCATAAGTTGTATTCTGAATTCTAAATTTCAAAATTCAATGTAAGAAGATACGTAGACAACTTCCATTGGGTACGGTCCATAGCATTTCAATAAATCGATTATTTCATTCACATTTGGACTCTTTAACATTGCATGCAAGAGTTAAAAATAACAAATAAACAAAAAAAAAGAATGAATGAAATCAGCTAAGTTGAAAACCCAAAAGGACAGCTTAGGAAAAATATAGGGTACAACATGCTAGATTAAAAACAAAAAAAGGTGGTCTAGGCAATAACAAAGGAAGCTCGTTTAGTTGAAAACCCAAAAAGAGCGGCTTGGGAAAAATAAGAGTTTAAACAAAAAACAACAAAAATCGAGGTCTTATTCATCTTTGGAAACATCCAAAATAAGATATTTAAGACAAAAAGCTAAAAAGAAATAAAATGAACAAAACATAAAGTCTTATTCTAAAAAAACTAAGTCTAAGCTCAGAATCAACCTTCAATCTCCATCAAGAGAGCAAATTGCTACGCTTTCTCCTTTTGGCAACATGTCTCAATCCACCAACTCAGTGTACTCAGACAGCTTGCCATAGTCATCACTTGGGATCACCATTACCCTCCTAAAGTCTCGAGTCCAATGAGAGAGAACAACTCTAGCCAGACAATCATTCACTAATAGCGGACCATATGGAAGCACATCCTGATCATGTTCCATCTGATGAAAAACTCTAGTAGCCTAATACCAAGACACATACTTAAAACCAAGCAAATACACATGCTTGATGGTGTACTAGTCAGGCTTCTAAAGCAAATTTAAAGGGCTTAATTCCATTAGCCAGCTAATCCAGTTCCTTTTAAAGTCAAAACAAATTACTGTCCTTCAAGATCGATACCAAGCTACAGAGTAGTCTGGCCTAGTAAGTTCAAGAATAATCCTGAGATGGTCTCTCAACTAGATCTGGAAAGAAAATACACAAGTTAATATAGCCTTAGAACATGCTAAAATAGACAAGCATTAAAAGGGTTTAAGTACCTAGAGCAGAATCAAGCTAATAGACCAAGGCTCCCTTGAGCTGTAATAACGGTTAAGGCTCAACAGTGTCTCAGCTAGAATCATAGCCACGATTGACTTAACTTCACCCATCTGTGGTATCAACTCTGCCACCCTTGCATCTCCCTATCAAATTGGGCCAATAAAAATATAGCCCACAATTAATCCAAAGGCATAGGACCTCAATCTTTGGGCCGTCCAAACGGAGTCATCCATTGATTCCTTACAAAACATCTTGGCCAAAGTAGGGAGGTTGACCAAATCATCCTTCATCATACTTAAAGCAGTTTCTGTGCTTAAACCTAATAGCCTCTTAAACAAGTTTAAATAGCCTACCCCTTCTACTTGAACAGCCAGGTCAGCCTCGGGGTCTATACCGAGCAAAAAGGAAAACTCCTTAAAAGTTAGACACATAATGTCTATGCTAGAGCCAAATCGAAAAACTTGATCAACAGGATCCCAATATTGGATACAAATATTCAAAAAGTCACAGTCTATATACACACCCCTAAGTGTTGGCCGAGATGCCATACCATATTTTTCGAGGTTGATCCTGCTCACTTTGTCCAAATTCTGGCACTAGCCATGCACATGTGGCTGAAAAAAGGTTCTATATTGTAGGTAAAATGAAAAGAAACTGACATTTATGAGAATAAATCTATTTTTTTTTGTGATTTTCTAAGTCAAAAATTGATTTTCATTGTCTATTTATAGTGGTACGTGGATCGAGGAAAGAAAAGAGTTCAGAAGGTTGAATGAGCTAGCCAGGGCAAAATACACACATTTAGGCCTAAACACATGCATTTTGGGCTAAATGCACGCGGTTAGCTGCCACATGTCGTTCGCTCACATGCCGATCTGGCTCTTCGCAACGAATCATTTCAACCCGATCCGATTCTGTTTTTGCTAGATTTTCGACCAAAAATATTTTTCGAAATCAAATTTCTCATATAAAATCGTTTCTTAAAATCAGAAAATCACAAAATAAAAATGAAAAATTTCTAAATTCTTCAAAATACAGATAAAAATCATAAATTGTTTTTACAAAAGCCCGCAACTAGGGCCCAAATACAGTCAAGCATAAAATCATGCATCATCATCCTCAGCATTCTCTGCATCATCCTCCTCTGGCTCAACCTGCATGCCATGTCACCTGACAAACCTCTTCTCCCTCTGGCAACTCAAGACACTAAATTCTGTAAGAGTAGTGCTCAGGCTATACATAGTCCTCTGATGGGAATTAATGCCATGGGCATGAATTAAACTGGGAGCCTGCAAAGAATAGACAGAAAATTAAAAGTTGTCAATAGTAAAAGAAGAATACTAAAAGGGTTCAGGGACTTTCCATATCAGGAATGTGAGCCAAGTCTACATGAAGCTCTCCCGACAAGTAACCATAGCCCACATGGTGAACCTGGCTGGCGCCTGACGCATCAGTGAAGAAGACCTAGTCATTAATGTGAGGAAGTGCATGCCACGTCTAGCTAGAGCTACCAAGCATTTAGGATGTGAAAGCACCCATGCCCGAAGAAGCTGAATTGTAGTGTGGCACAGCCTGGTGACTACTCTAACTATGAAGCCTCCACCTTAAAGTAGCAGTAGCAGCAACACCCGCTCTAGGAACCCAACCTTAGCCAGCATGAAATGGGAGCATCCTGATCATCAGATGAGTTATTACAACATCTTGATACGAAGCCTCTACAAGTAAGTAATCCTCCTTAGCTCTCCCTACTCTCTAGTATATTTGAAAAGCCACAACATCCTCTCCCTCATCTGCATAGGTGGGATAGTGGGTACAAGCCTCCTCAATGGACTAGGCTACCACATGCTCCCTTAAGAAGAATTCCATCAGACTAGTCAAGCCTATGAGGACCATGAGAGTGATACCAAAAGGAAAAAAGTCTGATCTGAATATGGTATAAGGGCCTCCAGATAACTTGATAGTAATCAAATATTAATTAGCAGTCAGAAGTCAGAAATTAAGAAAGATATGTGAAGTTACCAAAACGTACCTTAGACACTGTAGCTAGAATTCACTTGTAGTCATAAAAAGTGAAGACGTTCTAATCAAGAAGCCAAGACTCTTAACACCACATCCTCCTCATCGAGAACGAAACCTGATCTCTATGAATGATCCTGGGGCCAATCTCTCGGATATGAGTAAAAGCCCAAAGATGCAAGAAAATTAATTAGCGAATTGGTAAAACGTGGGTCAAAGCATTAGAAAAAATAATAAGGGAAATAGTGACCTTCCATACTATGGCAGTCGTTAGGATAGCAACCCTCATAGCTCTGGACAGAATGCCCATACCTCGGTGCGCCGCAGCCAGCGTAGCTCATCCTCAATCGTACTCACCAAGCTGGCCCAAGTTCTCCAATGAAGCTAGAATCCCTAGATCAATCCATCCAGACTTATAATATAGAAATATGGTAGACAAGATGATCGGTAAGCAGACTCTAGCACACTGATTGATAGAGTACTGCACTGGGTCCATATGAGCCAGAAGATCGAGTAAGCTGGTCCTGGAAACTAACTCAGCAGAATTATGATATAAAGCCTCCCCTAGCAGGGCAGTCACCTCATGCCCATCTCGTGGAAATGTATCAAAAACAACTATCCTCAGTCTGAAGCATATGCTCGCCAGACATGCCCATTCAAAAGGGTCAAAGTCATCTTCCCCACAAGTAGATGGAATGTGTTGGTGGTCTGCCACCACCTCTCAGCAAGAGCAAAAATCAAATTTCTATCCAGAGAATAATCAATGTCCAGACTCATCCAGCCTGACAGATGAGTCGGAGCTATACGCTGAGCCATAGCCTCATGATCAGGTAAGAAAGAGACCACTCTATCTAACCTTGATCTTCCACTTCTCTGATTGAAGGTGGAACTCTATAGGTATGAATTCGATCTCATTATTTTCAGTTCCTATTTATTTCTAACTCTACTTTGTTTTTTAGCATAAAAATAAATACGAGTGAAAATATAAATATAATGTGCCAAAAAAATTGAAGATGCAAAATGCGATAAAAATGCATAAAAAATAAAATTGGCACTAAAAGAAAAGAAAAGAAAAGAGAGAAAATACATTCCACAGGAAAGTGTCGTCAGCTGGAATGGTCTCAGAGACTCTGCAGAAGATCAACATTCACAGGCTTATTCGGTTCCTCACGAGCCATCAGTAAGTGATCTGTAGTATCGCACTCGGGCAAAGGAATAACAACAGAATCAGGCTGACTAGTAGATGAGTCAGGAAAGTTGCCAAACAACTCCTCCTTAGTAGCACAGTATTATAGATTATCAAGAGATTGAATACTCTCTCCCTCTAAGGACGTAGATAGAAATGTTGTTAAATCTTCATCCTCTTGAATATTGTTAGTCTGTATCACCCAGAAAATGGTTACCAAAACAGAAAGGTAGAAGCAGAGAGATTTGAGAGAAGTGAAAATGGAATGTGAAAAGCAAATGGACATTTCAAAGCATTTTATAGGTAGAAAACTTCCAACTATCGCATTAAATGCATTCAAACTTATCAGTCACGTATTCCTGAAAAAATGGGATTGCTAAGGGGGGCTATTGTGAACCTTAATTATTGCACTATTAAATTCAGCCCATCAATACAAGCCAAGCAGTTAAAATTGGGCTCAAATCAAACTATAAATGGACCTAGAAAACTAAAAAAAATCAAATTGAATTGGATCAAACTGGAGCTAAAAAAATTGGGGCTAGTCGATCAGGCCTAAAATACATGCGTTTAAGCTAAACGCACATGTTTGGAGCCAAACACACGGATTCGGTACAAAATGCATACTTTTGCCTAAAACGCACGCATTTTGATTCGTAGGATTTCTTGTATGATTTTCTAGAAATTCAGACCTTCATAAACTATTTTAGGTACACTCTTTTAGACGCTCTCAGACTTATTTTTTGACTCCCAAACACTCCTAAACACACTTCATGCATCAAAATTCTCTCAAAACTGAATCAAAATCACCAAAAACTTTAGAATTCACAAGAGGCACTTGCTTTGCAATCAATTCCAAGGCTTAATTCTCACAGCTCCAGTTCAGATAGATGTTCAACAATCCTCTCTGAACACAATAGAGACATGCTTCAGATTCATCAAACCTTCCGAGAAACAGGCTCAAAAGCCTCGTAAGAAAAAGGTAATAAGGGTATAATATTATTGTTCCTTTTAACTTCTGAATTAATTAAGCCCTTTAAATAAGAATTAAGGCATGTTTTTATCAAAATTCCATTTTCTTAAAAATAAATTGGATTAAGCCCTAAAATAAATTTAGATAATTATCTCAACTCAAAATCATTTTTATTAATCAGAACTGAATTGATTAGTAACCTATCCAGGTAACAATTTTATTAACTAAATTTGTTAGCTTTTGAACCAATCGAACCATCCACTTTGTTATCAGAATAACCCACACTCTTCGTGAGAAGGGAGACGACTTGGGATTTGATTCTCATTCAACGGAATATGTCGACAAGCCATTTAATGACTTCAACTCGAAAAGCATTTCCTTTTATCCTTTATTCTTTTTATTGTTATTTATTTTGTTATCACTATTTGTCTGATGTGCTGTACTTTCAAATTATTTCATGTTATTTCCATTTTAATTGTAGATTTGTATTGGGGAATGTGAGCCTCTCCCAGATTTGAGGAATAGAGAGGGGATGCCCTAATTGTCTATTTATTTTGTGATGTAATTTACTATTTTCTTTGGGGACGTGTTCCTTCCCTAGAACCTGAAGTCGGCTAGAGGAAGGACCCCTGATTTCTTTTTTGCTTTTTATTGTTTTATGCGATTGTCATGTATATTTTGCAGTGTTCATGCATCATTATTGCCATGATAATACCTGCTCATGCATCACGTGTTATTCCATGCATACACGAAAATTGATTTTAACCAAACTCATATTTTCTTAAGCCAAAAGTTGTTATAAAAATAGTAAAATATTTTCTAAAAAGGTTTTTTTTATCAGATCAAGAATCCCCGAACCCAACTATGATTTGAGGCCAAACCTTTTCTAAATTGGGCGAAATGTCAAATTTTTCCTAAAATGGAGTTTAAACAAGGAAAATTGTTTTCTTAATGGACACTAATGGATACATGTGGAGTGCACAAATGTGGGACCTGTCCGTAAATCATGATGCCATGTGCAATCTGACTCCTCATGGTAGATTTCCTCGAGCCATAAACTTGTAGGCGTGCTGAGAAATCTCGCGGGTGTTCGAACGGGGCCTCACAAATCCCTACAATGAACTTAGGCAATTACGTCATCAAAATGCTGTTTCATTAATCAAAATGTTAAACAGATTAACAACCTACTTGGTTAATCATTTTTCTTAAAAATGGATTAGCTTTTGAACCAAGCAAACCACCACCCATAGTTTTTTAGAATAGCCTCACTCTTCATGAGAAGGAAGAATGACGTGGGGTTTGATTCCCATTCAAAGGGATACATCGTCAAGCCTTTTATGGCTTCAACTCCAAAATTTCTTTTTTCGTTATTTGTCCTTGTTATTTTATTTTTATTTCATTTTTATTATTTTGTTATTAAGATTCAAGCCATTGTTTGTGTTATTTTCTTTATCTGTAGTTTTACTTATTCTTTTGGATTTTTAATTAATTTTGGAGAATATGTGCCCCTCCCAGATCAATCAACTGGAGAGGGGTACTCCTCTTAATTTCCCTTTTTTATTAAGTAAATTATTTTATTTGCTTTCTTTGGGATGTGTGCCTTCCTTATAACCTGCAATGGGTTAGAGGAAGGACCCCTATTTACCCTTCACTTTTATTGCTTTATGTAGATGTCATGCATATTTTACCATGATCATGCATCATAACTCGATATGATAATAACTGTTCATGCATCACGTGGTATGCCATGCATACACGAAAACTCTGTTTTTAACTAAAACTATATTTTTCTTAAGCCAAACATGTTTAAAATTGAAAAATTCTTTTTCTAAAAGTTTTTATTGAATCATGAACACCCTAACCCAATTATGGTTCATGGGCCAACCTTTTTCTAAAATTGGGCTAAATAATTAGATTTTTTTTCTAAAATGGAGCTTATCAAATTGATTTCTTAATTTCCTTAGAAAAAGCCATTTTCTTAAAGATTAGGTAGATACTCTTAACACATCATACGTGCATATCAATAGATACATGTGGAGTGTACAAATATCGAACCTGGCCACAACTGTGATGCCATAAGCAATCTGATCCCTTGCGGTCGGTTTTCGAGAGCCATAAACTTGAAGGTACACAGAAAAATCCCGAGGGGCAATCGTACATGGTGTCACAACAATCGGTTTAAGGTTTAACCTGTCGGACCGGTCTACCTGGCTGTTCAACTAGTTTTTTAAATAATACAAAATTTTTATTAATTTTAGGATAAAAGATCTACTAAACCCTTTGACTTTCAATTTTGGATCAATTAACCCCTTATGACTGGTGGCTTATACCATGGTACTGGAAGTTAAATTCAAAATTTACACCTGGATCCACACATTGATTAAAAATACATACTCCTATACATACACTTAAAAACATGCTATATATATATATGGTTTCTAGTGTTTTTGTTAGCAGTGTATGCTCTAGAGCTTACACTCAGCATATGAAAGTAAATGAAAATCTAAATGGCTTTAGTATATATGTTCTTTAAATGAAATTATTCCTTGTATTAAACTAAAATATATGTCCCTTAAGTATTATGTAAGAGAATCTATTATCAAAGAGTTTGAGAATATGAGTGACAGATTGCCCCTATACTTTAAAGGTTGTTAATGGTCATAAGATTATTCACTACAAAAAATTTTACATTTACTGACGCAATTTACTGACACATTTTTTGGCATCAGTAAAAATAACAATACTGACCCCCTACTGACGAAAAAAAACAAAATTTAATTAATTACTGATGCTATACCAATGCTAAAATTGCGTCAGTAAATTACTGACGCATTTTTAGAGTCAGTAAAGCGTCAGTAAAAATAAAAATTTTTTTTTACTGACGCCATTTAGCATCAGTAAAGCGTCAGTAAACAAATGGGCGGGAATGAATTTTTTTACGTAAAGTAGCGCGTCAAAATAACGTTACTGACGCATTATTTGCGACAGTAATCCGTCAGTAAAAAAATAATTTTTTTTTACTGACGCAAATTAGCGTCAGTAAGGCGTCAGTAAAAAATAAAAAAAAAAAATTTTTACTGACGCAAATTGGCGTCAGTAAAGTGTCAGTAAACAAATGGGCGGGAATGAATTATTTTACGTAAAGTCGCACGTCAAAATAACGTTACTGACGCATTTTTTGCTACAGTAAAGCGTCATTAAATATTACTGACGCATTTTGTGCGTCAGTAAAAAATGAAAATTAATTTTTAGTGACGCAAATTCGGCGTCAACAATGCGTCAGTAAAAATTAACTATAAAAGCCCCAGCCCCCCTCCCCCCCAGAACAGATTCATTTTTTCACCGTGTATCAGTTTTTGAAACAGAGAAAGTTGCCGTTCGCCGCTGCTCTGATCACCGGTGACCACCGTGCTTGTTCGCCGACTGCCTGTCAACGCCGACCGGTCATCCCGCCGGCATCTCCTCCGACGTCCACGGCATTTGGTATTTTTTTTTTGTTTTTTCCATTTGCATGTGTAGTTGAAGGTTTCAATTCATTGTTTGGGTTTATGTGTTTATTTATTGTCTTTCTTGTTGTTGGTTCTTTGTTTGAGATTATTCATATTTGTTGTTTATG
>CAOJBK013309398.1:0-11654 GCA_948294925.1 Codiaeum variegatum
AAAAGCTTTTTGCACATGATCTTAAAAAAAAAAATTCACACGCCATTGAGTTTATTGCACTTTTCATATTTTACTGCATATGCTCCATTTTTTTGCCATCTTATAATTATGACCGTTTGTTTTCCATACTAATCCCATTACCATTTAGATTTTTTCTTTTGTCTGTCTTTTCACTATCACATCAACTGTCAATGGTTTTTCTAAATTTCTATTTTTATTTTCTTCCTTTGCTTTAATTCTCACACTTATTTTTTTTGAAGTAGTCTTTCTTTTAACTACTTTTACTAGTACATTCAATTTGATCAACACATTTTTAATTCAAAAGTTTCGAAGGCTTTCTTTTTAATCTTTGTATATGTGTTTATATTTTCTTTTATTTTTTTTAAATTAAAAGCACTAAACTTATTTTAATATAAAATTTTACCATTAATTTACTTATTTAATTTTACTTTAATTTTAATTAGTTGCAAAGTTGAAATATTCATTAAAAAACTCATAAAAAATACTATTAACAACTTGAAAAAAATTATATGAGAAACAATGATATTTGAAATTATATTTAATAATAAAAAAAAAATAATTCATCACTAATGAATAGAATATTCATTTCAATGAATTGAAAAAACAGTGATATGTAAAATTATATTTACTAAAAATAAAAAATAATTCATTACTAAAAAGTATAATATTCACTATTATAAATTCACTACGTGAAAGAAGTAAATTCACTACTGAAAAAAGAATATTCATTACAAACAACTAATAAAAACTATTACTAGCTACTTAAAAAAAAACTATAAAAATACAGTAATATATAAAATTATTTTCACTAAAAATAAAAGTGATTTATTATCAAACAATAGAATATACATTATAAATTTACTATTACAATGAAAAAAAAAAAATATTAACTATTACAAATTTACTACATGAAAGAAATAATTTTACTATTAAATAAAGAATATTTATTATAAACAACTAATAAAAACAACTACTAGCTACTTGAAAAAAATTCTATAAAAAATAATGATACGTTAAATTATATTAACTAAAAATAAAAAAATTTATTACTAAATAGTAAAATATTCATTACAAAGAATTATGTAAAATTATAATTCATATTCAATAAAAAAAAGAAAAAAAATATTTTGTTTATCAAATATAGAGAAAATGTACATTATGTTGAGTAAAATGTTCACTTTTGTAAATATGTATTTATCAATTATAAAATGTATAATAATTATTTTATTCACTGAGTATAGAACAAATGTTATTATTGATAAGAAAATTTTTTATTTATATGATTTTTTGTTCATTCAACATAAAATAATTATTCATATTGTTGAACTAATTGAGCACTAATTAATATAAATACAAAAATATATATCATTAAAAATAAAAAAAAGAATTGAAAAGAAAAGAAAAAAAAGAAAAAAAAAACTTCATATTAACTATAAAAGAAAAAAAAAAGAAAAAAAAGGGAAAAGAATTTAAAAAATGGTGAAGTAAAGTGAAAATCCAAAGCTACCACCGTTGATTGAACCCCAAACTATCACCAACAAAGCTAAGGTGCTTACTAATTCAAACAATCAATTTTGATACGACTTGATAACATAACTTTTATATATTTTAAATATTTGGATCCAACATATTTTTTAGATTCAGATTTATTGTAAAAATTACATTTAATGTGAATTTATTTTTTTTAAAAAAGAAATATACATTTTATTGATAGCTTCTTAAAATAAAGAATATGATTCAAATAAAAAGGCTGTGAAATATGCTATTAGGGATAAGTTGAGTCGTATAAATTTGTACATTGACTAATTCTATTTTAAAGATTTTTTTTTTTGCAAAATTACACATTTTTACAAGAAATGCCTTAGATTTTCCGTCAAGTCTTATTCTCCAATCACCACAGTCACCTTCTTCCACCAATTTCAATCTCCGCTCTATTTTATCGCCTAAGCTTTTCTCTCTGCCCACGCCAAGTATTATCATTTTGAAACGTTTTTGTTCCCATTGTTCAATTTTTGTTAGATCAGCAGCGAATAATAGCTGAAAATCATTGGAATTTTGATCTTGCCTTACTCAAATGGGAAGAAGTAGATCGTCGACATCGTCAAGCAGATGGCGGTATTGTAATCCATCATATTACCTTAAGAGACCGAAACGTTTGGCTTTGCTTTTGATCGCCTTTGTTTCTGTCTCTTTCCTCGTTTGGGATCGCCAGACTCTCGTTAGAGAACATGAGGTAATTTATTCTTCTCTTCTATTTTTTTTTTAAATTGTGTAATATGAATTCTGTGCATTATGTTTGGTCAACGAGAAAGTGGTGAAAGACAGGGGAAATGTCAACGTTTGACGAGAGAGATTTTGTTTTAATTTGTTTTTCAGCTAGATTTGTGGATAGGTAATTGTTTTATCTATGATCTTTAGACAAGCCTTAGCTGTTATTGTTTGCTATCTTTAGATCCAAGAAAATTGCAACAGAGATCAGATAAAGTTTTGGAATTAACTTAGGAAGAGTTTTTAAAGATTTCTTAATGTACCAAGAAGACTCCAGGTTCCAATTTCAATTGAAATGTATCATAGAGGGAAAATCCAGAGACCTTTCTACTTAATGCAAAGTGGTTGCATTTTGGTAGCCAGTGGATGCCATATGGCACTAAGAATGTGGGAAGGGGAGATACCAATGGTTGCCACTTAACAAGTGGTGACTAATCAAAATGATAGTCTTGGTATAGGAGGGAAGAATGGAATGGAAAAGGAAGAAAGAATGAAAAATGAGAAAAATAAAAAGAGAGAAGAACAAAGAGCGAAGGAAATCAGTAGAAATAAATGGCGTTAGTAGATTGACTATGAACTGTTTGATGGTGAAAACATAAAGTACTAAGCTCAACCCCATTTAAAATAAATGGTAGACCACAAAGTACTTTAATGTACTTCTGCTTGTATGTTTTATATTAAATTGAATCAAAACAATAGAAATATAGCTATTAAATTGTATGAGATAAAATAGTAGGGGCTTAAGTAAAAATAATGTGAAAGTTTGGGAACTAGAGGTTTTGTTTGGCTTGTTGCTGTAGCTTTGTCTATGCTCAAGTTTCAACCCATTCAACGAGAATTTTTTTCTTGAATGGGAAAGCTTTGATAGTTTCAACATGAATTAGTAAATTCTTTTGAGCTAATTGACCAAACGAACAACATATAGAACTAGTTTTGCATTTTGGAGAATACTTTTAATTTTTTATAAACTGCAGCCATGAACTTTAATACTTGCTTGTCCAGCAAGGGATATATATATATTGTAATAACATAGATTTGAAGTTTGCAAAACAAGTTCAGTTGGCAACGATAGATGCATAAATCTATTTATTGTTTCGTGTTAGTACAAATACACCTGTACTCACGCACACCCACCGGCACACGAGCACTTGCATACGCATGTTCTAGCCTCTAAAATATAGAAATATTAAAAATTTGGTAGGAATGTATTTTAGAAAAGTAATATTTGATGTGTTAACTTTGCAAGAAAATACATTTATTTGCTTATTGATTGTCTAGCAATGTGTAGTTGTTATTTCAATTAACAATTTTAACAATAGTGATTGCATAAGCCTTTGAATTTTGTTTTTGATCACGAGTGCTTACAAGGTAGAGAATTGAACAATTGATTTCCTTCCTGATGACTAAATATTTAACTGAGGTAGATATGTATATTGAATATTCCTTTATGTTTTACTTGTGAGTGTTTCTTTCCAAGATGTCTAACAGAATTTAATACTGATCGGCAGGTGGAAGTGTCCAAGCTTAGTGAAGAATTGAACCAGTTAAAAGCAACAGTAAGAGATCCCATATTGTGGATATACCGTCGGTTTTCCTTTTGCTTCTTTTAGAATTTTGGCATTGTTTTCACTTTTATCCATGTGTTTATAGTGGCAAGAAAAGTGGCTACCACTGCTTAGATTATTTTGTTGATGATTGTGTTTTCTTCTGCTGATATTATGAGTATGTTTAGCATATGGGTGTTGACACATGATAACTTTAAGTTGTCATTTGGGTGTTACATCGGATGGCATGCTGACTGCTATCCAGATCGGAATTTTACTTGTGGGATATAGGGTTGTAGAATGTGAAAATAAAGGCATGAGTTTATCATTGAATTTCAAGTGTAAAATGATAGATTTTGTAAAATCTTTCAGTCAATCAAAATCCCTTATACTAAATAATTCCTAGAGGTATTTCAGCCTGATTTCTCCATTTGGCAATGCGAAAATGGGTCAAATTCATGAATTTGAAAAATCTCTCATCATTCAAAATCTTTATTTTCATTTCCCACCTCCTAGGTGGCAAAGTCCCAATTATTTTTTTTTTCTAATAAATGATGTAAAAATGATGGAATAAGATTTGCTTGCAACTCAAAGATTATCCTTAATAAAACTATAACCCAAGATTGCCCCTTACCAATCCATTGATTATATAGTCAATCCAAATGGTGGAATTTTTAAAATCCACGGATTCTAGGATTTTGTTAAATCCATGGATTTGAAAATCATTCAATCCAAACGAGGCTTTAATAATTTTAAAATTGAACCAAAAAAAATGTGTACTTTTAGGACTAGCCACAATTATGGAGTGGTATTATGGAAAACGTATAAGTAGGGGAACTTTTCCTTTTATCACCATTTTGTAAGTGATGGCTCTTCAATTTTCTTTGACATGATAGTGCAGTGATTCATCGTGTAAAAGTCATCTCCATTTATTCATTTGCTCCCATAAGATTGATTTTTATTAGTATGTGCTTTCATCTTAGAGATATAGTGGAATAGAGCTAATAGTTAGAAGTCTTTATAGTGCAATCAGGGATGATACTGGGTTTGCTGCTGAAACCTCTAGCAGGTATAATGAGTTGTGTGGAAAAGGTAGAAATTGATGGTTGTTTCCCCAAAGGCATATCATAGTGGATTCTAGTGCACAGCACTAATTTTGCTCCTCTTCAATGAGGAAACTTGTCATTGGGCTACAGTAGTTGTCGTTGAGTTTTCTCTGATATTTTTCTGAGCTAGAAAATTGTAGGATGTTGTTGTAGGAAGCAGGGGCATTAGCAAAATTTCTAACACTAATGGAATAGGCTTGCTGGAGACTTATCTCTCTCTCTTTTTTTTTTAAATCTCTATTTTCACGCAGATTGTCAATTTTTTTCTCCTTTGTCTAGGAAATTGTTGATCTTTTTGGTTCTCTGTGGGAGTCTATATGGTTGTGGGATTAGGTTTTGTTTTAGGAGTTCAATATCTTCCAGATTTTTTAGTTTACTGACAAGGAATTAGTCAGTAAAATCAAGTGAGACTTCCAGTTAGTTTACTTCTTAGGGTGCGTTTGAATCGAGGTTGAAGTAGGTTAAACATTACTCTTGTAATGTGTTAACCTATATTAATCTTGTATGCAAGTTTTTAGATATGGAGGTTAATGATTAATCTCCCTTAACATTTATTCTCACTTAACCTTAATTCATTAATCTAGAAGATAGTAGGTTAAAGAGATGTAACAAATAAAAAAAGAATTCTTAAAAAAAATAAAAAAGGTAAGAGAAAATTTTATTTTAATTTAATTAATATATTAATTAGCTATTTAATATTTTAATTTATTTTTTTAAAATTAAATTTTTTATTTAAAATATTTTTATTTGTCACTATTGATTTTCCAAACATCATTAAGAATTTAACTATTACACCTGTAACTATTACTCCTTTAATACTTACACTTATAATCATTACACTCCAAATTTTTAACCCTAACCCATACACACCCTTAGGATGAAAAGCATGATCCCTATGGAATTTTATACATGATACTCTCTTCTCTGCATTTCAATTAAATTGTGATAGACCATGTTTACATTACCTTTCGTCAAGGTCTATTTGAGTGACGTCACTTTCTTCAACATATCTCCCTACAGAACGTCTGAATGTTAATAGTTGCCAGCATGGATTCTCCCTCTTTTTAGCTTTCAAACCTACTCAAAATTTGTTTTAAATGGTCAAACCTGCTTCCTATGTCATCATTTTACGTTATGTAAATGGAAAATTAAAGTTTTGTGGACTTGTAGCTCTAATGCGTATATTTCTTTTAGCTTGAAGAGTTAAAGAATATTGATGGAAATGCAATCCAATTGATTAGCAGCAAATCTGGCAAGCCTCATCTGAAGGCTATTCCTGATGATCCACTAGACATTCAACGAAGGGAGAAAGTAAAAGAAGCTATGATTCATGCATGGAGTTCTTATGAAAAGTATGCCTGGGGCCATGATGAACTTCAAGTATGCAATCTTTCCAATTTGATTTGCTGGTTCCTTTTATTAAAGCTTATGTCCATTTATTAAAAAAAAAAAATCAAAATATCATGGACAATGTGGATTATTTTTTTCCAACCTCTATATTACCAATTGTTTGAACTAGCTAGTTGCTGGATTTTAACTTTTAGCGTATTCATGGATAATATCTAGGTAATTCTATTCATGTCTAGATGATTACTTTATTTATAGTTTTTTTTTTCCTGGCTTTTCTTTTCATATTTTTTAAAAAATTGAGAGCACTAGGGTGGGTGGGGGTAAAATGTAAAATATGAATTGACTGTAGCTATATTTGAATTTTTTACTTTATAGCTTGAAATAGCATCTGTTCCATGTATTGAATGTTTGATATCTTCATATGAAGTCTTACCATCCTTGTGGTGAAATTTTTAGTGCTAGAAGGTTGAAAATGATCCTCATTATTTAGTCTTTTGGATCAGAGTAGCAGATAACATCATGGATGATGTTTAAGGAAAGTAAGTGCATGGTTATGCAAAAATGTTACTGTCTTGTTTGACGAAACATTTTCGTGCTTATGCATGTAATTTATGAGGTGATTGTTACTCGGTTTTGTTACTCGGTTTTAGTAAACATTGGTCGACAACCAATTTTCTGAACTTCTAGTTTTCATGAGTTCAGGTTTTATCTTCTTAATACAGGTCTGGACTTGTTGAGGTGTTATTTAATAATTTTCTCCATGCATCATTAGGAGTCTTGGCCTCATAACAGTTTTCTGTCTGTTTTCTTTCAGAAATTTTTGAACTAATAGAAAGACTATGCTCTCCAGCAGCCTCCAAATTTTTTTTCCTTATGAATTCAATGTTTAGATGTGCTCTAGCCTTATTTCATATTCTTAACCTGTGAGAATTATGCTTTATGCTTTCTTGTATCTTTGGGCATTTCATTTGTGCAATATGCTTGGAAAAATTGAAATGGGACCATTTACTGAATGCTTGACCAAGAAGGTTAGATAGCTGGAAGTGTCATTAATTGCCAGATAGCGGTCGCTAATGAGTTATTGTCTCTTTCAAATCCAACCTGCACGTTAGTTCTTTATGCATTCAAAATTTTTCTATGTCAAGTAAGGCATCCCTGTTGTCTCCTTGGTATTTGAATCAGAAATATTTTCAGTTAATGATTTTCACTATTATTATAATATGCTTTTTTGAGAATATGTCCACTTTGATAAATTACAAACATGTTTAGGGGTTAATATAGAAATGGGTTCTCCAACTGTACAAGCTAGCTTTTAAGGTTGGCTCTCCCAAATCTACATTGAAAACTTAACAGGTTTCTACATATGTATGCCCCCATGAGATTGGCCGTTTTCAAACTTCCATATGGAACTGCACTCATGAGTAATCTAGCTTCACGAGGAAAATCATGAAAACTAGCTTTTCAGAAATGAACTGCCAAAATGCTCTGTAGCAATATGTTCCAGTTCCACTCCGAAAGCTGAATGTTTTTATTAAGCTTGGTTATTAGATGATTAAGCCTATGCTTCTTTTTTGTTCATTTCATACTATAAGAGATTTATTTTTATTTTATTTTATTTCACTAGTAGGTGAATATTTTTCAAATACAGCATCCTATATTTTCTGGATTAGCATATTTGACAAAAATTAGTAAAATTTGATAGAAGAAAGAACTGTTAACCTCAACGTGTGTTTTGTGGATAATGGTTTATGGAATTCCATGTCGGAATTGGATTAGGCATTTGCAGCAAGTGTGGCTGTGGAGATAGGGGCATAGAGATGCATTGTTACAGATGATTCTAGCATTTCATGGAATACCACATTAGATGAATGATTTCTGTAATTTTCTCAGTTTTTTAGAGAGGGATTGAATTCTTTTTTTAGAGAAATTGAATGAGATCTTAAAGTTTTATTTATAGTTATATTTTGAGAACAAATATTGCAGTGACTAAAGCAAGTGACTCATTTTGATTTTAAATTGACAAATTGAATTAAAAAGTTGATTTTATATTATTAAGATATTGTTGTGTTCATATCTACTTAAATTGTCTTTTTTCAAACTATTTTCTTCTATGCAGACTTAAAATATCATCATTAGCCTGAACAGAATGTATTTGCATTAGGATATATGATAAAGTTACCACTTTGCAGCATATATATTAAAAATATTCATGTACTTAATACAATGTACATTACCAATTTTTGTCAAATATTAATCATTCTTTTCTTCCTTAATTTTTTTATTTCTTTAAAACTGTGATAATTCAAAAATCAAACTTATATATTTTATTATGCAGAAAATTCTTCGTGCTTTATTTTTGGGTGATAATATATCATATGAAATATTTTGATATTGAATTAGGTTGTTAATGCCATTATTTAATAAATTTATTCTTAAAATAATAGGAAGAGATCAATTGCTATGATTTATTTTCTATATCGATTCCAACTGTAGATCTTCAAGGTTAAAAACAGTGACAATTCTATTTTTAGTTGGAAAATTTTATTACATTTGATATGGAAGTTAGTTTCAAATGACAGGAAATTAACGATAGTCAGTGATGTTATTTTAATAAACTATAGAAGGTAGTTTTGGTTCAGTTTTACAAACTAAAAGGAAAAATTTGTCAATTGGAATCTTAAATTAAAACTTGCTTTGGGCATAACTGTATTCACATTAGCACTGTTACTACCTTTTATTTATAGTCCCAGTAATTGAAGGAGAGCTATTTGTTTAAAGTCTATGCAGTCCAAATCTCATAGTTATTCAAGCAAGTGTAATAGTTACCTGAGTCAAGGCATTGTTATTCATAAGAAAATTGCAGCAATTTTCGCTACTTGGATTGTGTAATATGCTATTCTAACTCTAGGTGTGATGCCTATGAATCCATTGGTGTGACAACTTGGGAATCCTAGTAAAATAACCTTGAAATCAGTTTCTCTTCCTTAGCTTCACAATGACCCTGCATAAAATTGCAGTTATGAATTAGTTTACAATCTAACCAGCAGAATATATTTTATAGGACATTCTACATCAACATTTTGGTGCTATGTTATCATGTGATGTTATTTTATGTAATACTTGAAGTTTTCTTTTTGATATACATGTAATACTTGAAGTTATATGGTCATTACATTAATTTTATTCATTCTTTAAAATCTAACAAGCAGAATATATTTCATAGGACATTCTACATCAACATTTTGGTGCTCTTTTGTCACATGATGTTTTTTTTATGTAATACTTGAAGCTGTGTGGTCTTCACATTAATCCTATTCTTTCCTTTATCAGCCGCAGTCAAAGAATGGTGTTGATAGCTTTGGTGGTCTTGGAGCAACACTAGTTGACTCTCTTGACACATTATATATAATGGGTCTTGATGACCAGTTCCAAAGGGCTAAGGAGTGAGTTTAATTTCTATCATTGATGCTTTTGAATTTCGAATCTGGGCTGTATTTTTTTTTCAGTTCTCTCAATTTTTTTATCACTACATTCTCCAGTTTTCTGAGGGTGCTTTGGCAACATTATATTCTTTAAGTGTAATTTGTAAGGGATTTTGCTATTTTGAAGCAACTGTTTTATCTCAGGACAAATTTCTTGTTTGCAACATTCAAAACACCACATATTGGTGGCCAATGTAGTTAGCTTTTTATATGTGTAGAATTTGCCAAAGTGATGTGCTTTAACAAAGGCATAACAAGTCCTAAATGAAAAGAAAAAAGGAAAGTTGCACTGTAATGGCCTTGACTATGATATGTGATGACAGCAAAGTCCTTCATTTTGTAAGACATCCAGTGACAATTTTGTGTGGATTCAATTATGTCATTTTGAAATATGGAAATTACTTTATTATTTTGATCAATCAAAAAAATCTAATGAAATGTTTGTGAATAAATTGATATTCATTATGTGCGATCTTTCTGTTCCCTATACATGTGTGCATGATAGTTGTTATAACTTCATTTTTTTCATCCCTTTTTATTCTTTAGGCCTCTTCTCAACAAAACTGACTTACGCTTCCCCCTGATTTAACTTTTCATTTTGTGTTGATTTAGCGGTTGAATTCTATTTTTTGTTTATCTTGTATATCCCCCTGGATCTTGCCTGTGATAAATGACTACACTTTCACATTTGATATAAGTGAAAATTCAGTCTGAGATCCACATTTAATTTTATGGAATTGGTTATGTCAAACCCAATTAAATGAATTGTACCAGAGATAGTGAGCTAATAAATTCTAAATACAAATGCTATGTTAATGTATGTTTCTTCCATCATTGCTTGATGCATTACAATGTGTAGCTACAATGTCTTGGTTTGGATGTTTTCAATTGTGTTCCTTCCTGAAGTAATTTCTTCTCTTCATAGGTGGGTTGCAAACTCATTGGACTTTAACAAGGATTATGATGCTAGTGTCTTTGAGACAACCATAAGGTTGCATCACCAGGTTTAATTTGTAGTTTGTTTAACGTTGATCATATAATGATATGAGCTATGATATATTTGATGATGCTTTATCTTAGTGCTGGATGAGTATCCAATTATTTTGCTAATGCCTTGTATTTTAAAATTGGAAACCAGAGTTGTAGGTGGGCTACTTAGTGCATACGATCTCTCAGGGGACAAAGTTTTCCTGGAAAAGGCCAAGGATATTGCTGATAGGCTGCTTCCTGCATGGGGTACAAAAACTGGGATCCCTTATAACATCATTAACTTAATGCATGGAAATGCACATAACCCTGGATGGACTGGTGTAAGTTGTTGACTCTTTTCTTGGCACAGATAGTTATTAATTCATGTTAGGAAAATGCTATTCATGTCTTATGATCACTTTTTTAGGAATATGATCACTTAATAACTAATTTCTTAGAAATGTATTATTCATTTTATTTGATTGACAATGAAATATTGCTAAAAATGTATATTGGTTATCTCATGTTTGAATTGCTGAATTCATTTAGATGAGTTCCTTTCTGAACAGTATTTATTTTTTTGTTGATTGGTATAGTTTTGCATTGAACTTATCTCAAACTTGTTCAGTCAGTTATAAGGATCCTCTTTTCTTCATATGGGCTATATCTCTGGAGACATCTTAGGCTGCTAAATTCTGTTTAACTATTTCTTATATCTTCCTATTTCTACCTTTCATTTCTTTTGTAATTTCAATTTACACAACCTGTTGTATGGGTGCATTGAGCCTGTGAATCTCATTCTTCTTCATTATCTCAACCCCACCCTTATACTTTGAACTTGTCTGAACGAATTTATGTAAATGGCACCTATCACAATATTATGCAGGTTTCTACTTTTTTACAAGATCCTAACC
>CAOJBK013312841.1:0-16501 GCA_948294925.1 Codiaeum variegatum
AAGTAGCTCTTTGGGTAGTAAATTTTGGCGATGGGCACTGTCTTGCGTAATGTCCAAACCCATTACAGTTATGACAAGTAACATTTGGGCCACTAGTAGGAGATGATCGAGTATACTGTCCTTGAAATGATCTCGCTGGACCTGAATCGTATTGATGCCCAGATGAAGACTGTTGGCGCTGATTAAATTGGGACAAATGCTGCTGTCCCTAAGATCTCCCTCTACCTCTACCTCTACCACTGGAAGTAGGCTGTTTGGTTGTATAATGCGCTGTGGGCACATTAAGATTATCCGAAACTGACTTATCCTCTCCTCTGTTAGGAGCAAACCAAACAAATCATCATACGAGATCACCTTGGATCCCAAACTTCTGCAAAAATCTCTTAATGGACCCTGAAGGCCATCGAGAATTGCATCAACCAAGTCCTCATCTGAAAGCTGATATTGTAATGAAACTAAATGATTAGCAATCGATTTTGCTCTCTGCATAAACTCAGTAATCGATTCATTATCACCCTTGACCAGAGAATGCAATTGTTGTTTCAATTCTCTAATCTGTGTCCTTGAACCTGACGCATATGCACTCTCCAACTTAACCCAGGCCTCCCTAGCCGTTCTAACTCCAGTAACATGTGAAAGAATTGAAGGAGAAATAGAATTGAGTAACCAACTCAATACCTGTTGATCCTGACGATGCCACAACAAATACGCCAGATTTGGGGTGTCATTCTCCAGCCTTTCTGCTGGAATAAAAGTCGTTCCATCTACATGTTTGATGAGATCATACCCAGTCAGCATAGGAACAATAAGAGTCTTCCATAGAACATAATTGCTTGAATCTAATTTTAATGACAACTGTGGAGAAGCTGAAGGCATGGTACCAGCAGTACCTGCGATGACAGCAGGAATAGTGGTGGTGATGATGCCAAATTCAGTGGACATTATGGCGGCTGATGATAGGCGACTTTATGCCCTTTACGGCTCTGATACCATATAAGACAAGCTAGGCATGAAAACTCTCAACTACATCTGTATGAGAGGACTCAATTTATATATATAATAAGTGTGGTTAATTACATAATTACACCATCTAAAAGACAATAGATACAATTAAATACATCAAGTATACTAAGCTCTATCACATCGGATGGTCATTGACAGGCAACAAGTCCGACCCCCTTAGTTCACATTATTCATTATACAGGCATCTAAATTCAGTCCATTCCATATCTGAAGATAAAAAGTTATTAGACATTGAACTTATCAATATTTATCCTTCAATATTTTATATTTTTATTTGAGTATTACGTATAAAGATATTATACTATTAAATTTTGGCCTATTAAGATCTCATATCCGATTATCAGTTAAAAAAAAATTTGTTACCAACACTATGTTTGAACTGTTCTAATTTTTTAATTGGAATCCCTAATATTAAGTTTTTTTTTGCCAAATAAATGACTCTAAATTTAGATATTCCATTTTTGCACTATTATAGGATTCCTATTTGTATATTTTATAATTTACACGATGAAGAATTTTTTTTTTTATTTTTAACTAAATAAAAACAGTAAAATAATTAAATCAATAAAATTTTATTATAACTAAATAAAAGCAATAAAATAATAAATTTGATGTTTAAACTTGACATGATTATTCAATTGAGTGTTTGAACTTTTAGATTGCCTAATTGAGTACCTGAATCTAGTTAAACAGACCATTTTAATATCAATTGATGATGTGGTGTGTTTTTATTAGCTATAAAAAAAATTCAAAATAATAACATCATAACCAATAAGAACACATTACATCATCAATTGGAACTGAAATGGATTTAACTAAGTTTAAGCTCTCAATTGGACCATTTGAAAGTTTAAGTACTTAATTAAATAACCGTGACAAGTTTAGCTAGGGATGACTCTAACAATTTGGAGGCCCTGTGCAATTTTTTTTTTTAAAATTATATATATATTTAGAAAATTTAAAATTAGTATATTCAAATACAATATAATAATTAATTTTGAAATATAAATAAATTATCATTAAAATTCAATAAATTAGTTTCAACTTTAATTTTAATTAACAATCAACTTGTCATTTACCTGATTGACTATTATAAATATATCTAAAAAATATAAAACTCTTAATATTATATAAAAAAACTCCAAAATTTTATTCAAACTATAATAATTAATTATAAAATATTTTTTATTAAAAAATATAGAAAAAAAAAATTCAAAATTTTAGAATAATATTATATAAATAAAAATTTTAAAATTAATTTAAAAATATTTTTTATTAAATAAAAATATTTTTTTAAAACGAGGTCTCTATTTTTGGAGACCCTAAGGCTATGCCTAAGTCATTAGCCCTATGGAGATGGCTTTGAATTTACACATCAAATTTTTACTTTTATCAAATAGAAGCAGTTGTTATAAAAAATGCTATGCAATAGAGGTTTTTTTTTTTTTTTTAGTAAAAAATGAAATCCGAGAAAATCAATCCAAAAAATTGTATACATTTTTCTTCATATTATTGCTTCTATAAGGAGTCAACAATCCATCATCATCAAAGACTTAAAAAATTCCCACGATTATAAGTCTACCTATGTATATGGACAAATCTCAATTCCTTGGACTTAGAAATTTAATATTATTTGAAAAAAAAAGAAGAAATTTAATAATGGGTAGTTGAGAAGGATTGCCATTTTAAGAATACTGCACATTCTCTTAGCACTTAATAACTACATTCCTATACTATTTTTAGTAAAAATGCATGGTTTAAATTAACTTCGAATGAATTTAAATAATAATAATAATAATAATAACTTCGAATGCAAAATTACTCACAAAAAAAATCAACTTCGGATGTAAATTTTAGATGCATTATAAAATAAATTAATGAAATGAATAATGGGTAAAGAATTTAAAAAGTTTTTCAACTTTTAAATTTAAATCAAATAAACCCTTTTCACTTTTTTAGTATCTTAAAAACCCTTTAACTTTAATATAGATATGATAAATCATTTATTTTTTTAATTTAGGTCTAATAGATTCTTATCAGAGAGACTTATCAGATGAATATATAAAAATTAAAGAGACTTGTTAGAATTATATTAAAGTTAAAGGATTTTTTAGATCCCGAAAAAATCAAAATGACTTATTTGATCTAAATTTGAAAGTTGAATGACTTATTAAACCTTTCACGCATGAATAAAACTAAAGTGGCATCTTATATGTATTGGAGTGAAATAGCATTGTATATATTAGTTTTAATTGAGGCTTATTCAAACTATAAAATGATTTGTAGGAAGTCAATTACAGTGTAGTTAGTTGCGATTACAAAAATTACAACAAATTACAGAATAAGAATATATATTAGTTTTAATTGAGGCTTAATTCAAACTATAAAATGGTTTATAGGAAGTCAAACACAATGTAGTTAGTTGCAATTACAACAAATTACAGAATAAGAAAATAAAATTTACTTAAATGAGCAATTGAAATTATAATAAAAAAGTTTCCTCAAAATTACAATAAAAATCATAGATAAAATGGTTAAAAAAAACAATAGATAAAATATAGAGACAAAAACATAAATAAATTGAAACTGAAACAAACTTAGAGGCTCCAAACAAACCATAAACCTATAGAAATTGTTAGTTTAAACATAAAACAGAAACGACAATTAAAGGATTAAACTCAAGGCATATGAAAGCACAATGTCCTTAAAACAAATTAACTACTTATTACTTATTGAAGGTTTATCTAGTGTATGTCTCCCAAGATATTACAGGCAGTGATTTTCTTGCTCAATAACAAGAAGAAATCATATCAAACTCATATTGTATGAACTCAAATAGAAAACAATTTGAGAGGAAGAAAACAAAGTGCAAAAGTGGAAGTGCTTGTGTAATTTTCTGTTTTCTTGTTAAAAATGGAAGGACGACCACCAAATTACAGACATGGGTGGAAATTGAAGTTATATTTAAAATTTTGATAACTCTCAATCTATTAATTAATCATAGGTTATAGAATTAAAATTATGAATTAATTTTGTAACTGCACCTTGTAACTAAATTGGTTAGTAGAGTTTGCTACATGGGTTGCCACACGGTATGTGTGAGCACCTGTGTGGTAAGCTTTTTAGCTACTGTCTTTGGCAGAACCTTAGAGCCTAATCACATGAGTCACCACACGGTCTATGGGAGCACCCGAGTGATAATCTCTTTAACTATTGTCTTTGGCAATAGCTTAAAGCCTTTCTACACGGGTTGCCACAAGGTCCTTACCCATGTGAAAGAAAGACTTTAAGTTCCAGCCAGAATGAAAGGTCCGAGCCCATATATTTTTGGGCTTTGGATGGTCGAGATTTGCACCCTCTACGTGCGTAGAGAGTTCCTCTCCCCAAAGGCTTGTTATCCACCTTTAAAAGGAAACTAACTTTTTCTCACTTTTCCAATGTGGGATAAATTTCCATTTCTTTCAAAATTTTCATGTTAATGGTGCAAATTTGTGAGATAATTTCTCATTTACTAGACTACCATTTTGAGCATGTAATATATTATTTCGAAGCTCTCATGGCATAAAATCTGAAACTTCTAAGACCTTCCACTTTTACAAAGTTGGTCTCACTCAAAATGTGGCTAAAAAATAGCATTTTCCATGTTATTTTTCAACAATCCCTCATATGAATGAAAATTAGCAGCAAAATAGAAAACCACTAGTTTTGAAACCAAAACATTTTAACTTTAATGATTAAGTTCATTAAATCAAAATCTTTATAGGATAGGCAGGTGTTACCCTTTGAACCGTCCCTTGTGAAATATATTTACTTTACTGGTTGATCAGTGACGTGATGTCTTTGAACTATTATGGCATTTGTGTAAATGATGATATACACAATTCTCTTCTAACATCACTTAGTTCTCACGGTTATGTTCATTTTAGCCTTAAACATTCGTCTAGTTCTGTAAGAGTTTCGAAGACTTTTGTCGTAAATAATTTCCTTTGAACTGGTCCTACTCCTCTCTCACATAGGTGATTTCTTAATCAAAGTAAATTGCATTACTCAGATTATATAACAATCATTAAGAGCATATCTCAACCTTACATTTATGATATCACTATTTTATCATAGGAATGGACATGAGGATAATTCCCATAGTGATCTAACTAGGTATTTTACAATTAGGTTGTTCCTTTGAATGTAGGATCTCTAGTCAACTAGGTTGGGCTTCTTTTGTAATAACCTTCCAACTTATGGGCATTAATTCCATTTATTTTGATGACCTCTATTTAGCCCTTTGGTTAACATATCTGCTATGTTATCCTTTGACCTTACATATTTAATAGAAATAACTCCAGTAGATATTAGTTATCTAATGGTATTGTGTCTATGGAAAAAGTGTCTAGATTTACTATTGTACATGTTGCTCTATACCCTTCCACTCGTAGATTGACTATCACAATGTATGCATATTGTTGGCACGGGCTTTAGCCATTTGGAATACCCTCTAGGAAATTTCAAAGCCATTCTGCTTCCTTCTACATTTATCTAAAGCAATGAACTCAGATACCCTTATAGACCTGGTAATTATTTTTTGTTTATAAGATTTTAGCGACACAAATGCACCAGCTAGTGTAAACACACAACCTCTAGTAGACTTTGAGTCTTTCATATCTAAAATCTAATTAGCATCAGAATATCTTTCTAATACCACTGGTTCACCAGTATAGTGCAACCCATAATTACGAGTGTATCGAAGATACCAAAGTACTCTTATGATAGCTTTCTGGTGATCGACTCCTGGATTACTTGTATATATGTTGAATTTGCTTACTGCATAAGCTAAATCTAGTCTTGTACAATAGGTTAAGTACATCAAACTTCCTATAACTCTAGCATATTCCACTTGAGAAATGTCTTATCATTTATCCTTTGGTAGATGTAAACTCATATCTAGAGGAGTTCTTGATACACATGTATCATCTTTGCTAAATTTACCAAGAGTTTTATCTATATAATGAGCTTGACTTAAAATAAGTCCTCTTGAAGTCCTTAAAATTTTAATTCCCAAAATGACATCAGTAAAACCAATATCTTTCATGTCAAATTTGGACTTCAACATATTCTTGGTATATTTAATCATATCCTCATCACTGCCAACTGTGAGCATATCATCAGCATGAAGACATAAAATGACATAGCCATTTTTTATCTTTTTGACATAAACACATTTGTCACATTCGTTGATTTTGAAGCCAATTGTGATCATCCTATGATCAAACTTTTCATATCATTGCTTTGGTTCTTGTTTTAAGCCATATAATGACTTCACCAACTTACAGAATTTCTTTTCTTATCCTGGAACAATGAGAGCTTCAGGCTGTTACATGTAGATTTCTTCATTTACATCTCCGTTTAGAAAGGTTATTTTCACATCCATTCGATGTATTTCAAGATTGTGCAGAGTTGTAATAGGAATTATCATCTGGATGGAGTTTATTCTCATTACAAAAGAATACGTATCAAAATAATCAAAGCCTTCCTTTTGTCTATAAACTTTAATTAGAAGTATAGCCTTGTACTTATCAATTGTTCCATCTTCTTTCATTTTCCTCTTGAAAATCCATTTATACCCTAACGGTTTATGACCTGGAGGAAGGTCTACTTACACATATGTATGGTTTTACAAGATGGATTCAACTTCACGGTTAATGGCCTCTTTCCACAAAGTGTCTTCCGGTGAAGTTACTGCTTTCTTGAAGCTTTGAGGTTCACTTTCTAGTAAAATAAGTCAAAAAATCTAGACCAAATGATTTTTCGAGTCTTGCTCTTTTACTACGTACGACCTCAACTTTTGGTTCTTATTTATGTGTTTCTCCTGCTTATGCATTTTCTAGATCTTCATCTATACTATTTTCAACAATATTCTAATGAGATCATTTTAATGTATTAAAATGGCATGGAAACACATACTCAAAGAATGATGCATTTCTTGATTCTATTATCATATTCTTGTGAATAACTGGTATTAATAAGCACTATTGTTTTGTGCATAATCAATGAAGATCCAATCAATATTTTTTGGTCCTATCTTTACTTTCTTTGGTGGAGGAATAAGTACTTTAGCACACCCCAACGCTCGTAGATATTTATAAGAAGGAAACTTATCCTCCCACCACTTATATGGGGTTTTATCTTCTTTCTTTCGAGATATCTTATTTAAAAGATAATTTGCTAAAAAAACAACTTCACCCCGCATGCTTTGAGGTAAACAAGAACTTATTAACATTGTATTTATCATCTCCTTTAAGGTACGATTCTTTCATTTTGCAATCCCATTGGGTTGAGGAGAATAAGGAGTTACGAATTGATGTATGGTTCCATTTTTCTCACAGAAAGCTTTGAATGGAATCCTTAACTCTTTGATTTTCTTATTAAGTTGATTTTCAACTTCACTCTTATAAAGAATAAATTTCTCTAAGGCTACATCCTTACTTTTTATTACATACACATAGCAATATTTTGTGCTATCACTAATGAAAGTGATGAAATACTTGTTACCACTTCTTGTTTGAATGGATTTGAAGTCACATACATAAATATGTATCAATTCAAGTGGTGCAACGATTCTTTCAACCGTTTGAAATGATAACCTTGTTAGTTTTGCCTCAACACATATTCCATACTTATGTTTTAAATCAATTTGGAAATAGGGAATATGTTTCATGTTAATTAATTTTCACAAATAATTAAAATTAACATGTTCTAATCTACCATGCCATAAATTAGATGATTCAAGCAAGTAAGCAGAAGAACTAGCTTTATTATTCATTGTGGGTTTAATAGTCATTACATTAAGCTTAAAAAATCCCTTCATTGACATACCCATTTCCCACATACATCCTTTTTACACAAAACTACTATATTTGACTCAAATGCCATTTTGAACCCATGATTCTTCAAAAGCAATCTAGACACCAAGTTTTTTCGAATCTCAGGCACATACAACATATTTTTCAGAGCCAGCTCTTCTCCAGAGGTCATCTTCAGAATCACCTTCTCTTAACCCTTAATCTTAGACATAGAATTTCCCTTGGAAAGTTCCTTGCTTCTCAAAGACTCCTCTCTTCGGACCTAACTTGGACTTCTTGTTGGGTTCTTTTCTTTTTCTTTTTCTTTTTCTTTTTCTTTTTCTTTTTTTGTCTTTGACCATGTTCCACAACATTAGCCTTAGCCATAGAGACAATTCCTCTCCTTTCATGGTTGAAAGGAATTGTCACATATGTTGTTTCTTTCACCACATGGGTGATAACAATAGCCATGAGACTTGTCCATTCATTGCAAAGGTGACAGGAGGATTTTATCCTTCAGCAATACACAAATTATTTGCCATCTCAAGTTTGAATATGTTTTTAGATTGTTGGAAGTCACATATATTGTAATTAGTTTCGATTATAACAATTACAACAAAATAGAAAATAAGGAAATAAAATTTACTGAAATGAGCACTTAAATTACAATAAAAAAATTGCCTCTAAATGTTTTTAAAGGTAAGCAATGATTCATTAATCAAGAAATATCAAGTACATGGTTGTTCATAGCATAGACTGGTAATGTGCCAATCCATACAATTGCTTGACCTGAAACATTAGCCTTCTTTGTTAAGATATAGGCAACACTATTAGCCTCTCTATAAACATGCCTAACTCTTAAGCTTGATCCCAAAAAACTTAATATATCTAAAATCACGAGAGACAATTGAAATGAAACGTATGAAAAATTATGGATCTTGCTCAAACCTGAAAGTGAATATGAGTCAATGATTTATACATTCCTTCCATTTTCCTTCATCCAAGATAGAACCTCTCTTATTCCTACTGCTTTCATCAGTTCAACCGGAACTACACCGGGGATTGGAGAAGAAAAAGCAAACTCTACACAACCATTATAATGCTTTAACATGGCTCCAACCATTGCACAAGAAGTTTTAGAATTGATTGAAGCACAATATTATCCTTCGACTGACCTGTAGGTGGTAATTCCCATTGATGCCTGCTCCCCTGCTTCTGCCCCACACTTTTGTACTATTGTTATCTTGCGTGAACAGTAACATATTCATGAATAAATATAGCAGCCTTGCTCACCAACATTTCCGGTTTGACCTTGCGAAATATAGAAATAGAAACATAAATAAACAACAACTTAAACAAACTCAGAGGCTCCAAACAAACCATAAACCTACAGAAATTGTTAATTTAAATATAAAACATAAATAACAATCAAAGAAATAAATTCGATGCCTGTGAAACTATAGTGTCCTTAAAATAGATTCACCACCTATTCCTTAATGTAAATTTGTCTGGTGTCTTTCTCCCAGGATTCAACAAGCACTGATTTCCTTGCTTGGCAATAACAAGAAATCACGACGAATTCACAGTGTATGAACTTAAATATAAAATAATTTGAGAGGAAGAAAATAAAGTGCAGAAGTGGAAGTGTTTGTGTAATTTTCTATTTTCTTGTTAAAAATGGAAGGATTAATTTATAGACATAGAGTAGAAATTAGAGTTACAAAATTTAAATTTCTAACAACTCCCAATCAGCTAATTAATTATAGGTTACAAAATTAAAACCATGAATTATGGGCTGCCACACAGTCGATAAGAGCACCCTGTGTGGAAGACAAATTTTCAATTTGGGTTGACATTCATGCGGGTGTGCATGTATGGAGAGAGACTCTCCCCAAAGCCTTGTTATCCACCTTTAACAGGAAGCCTATATATATACCCATAAACTTTTGCTCACTGTTCCAATGTGGGATAAATTTCTATTTCTTTCAAATTTTCTATGTCAATAGTGTAACTTTATGAGACAATTTCTCATTAACTAGACTATCATTTTGAGCATATAATATATAGTTTTGAAACTCTCATGATATAGAATCCAAAACTTTCAAGACCTTTTACTTTTACAAAGTAGGTCCCACTCGTAATATGACTCAAAGATAGCATTTTCTCATGCTATTTTTCAACAGTTAAATATGATATAATATAGTATAATATAATGTTATTAAATGCATTTTTGATATAATTTTATGCCTAAAATCTATTTTATTACATTATCTGGCATTTTATTATATCCAACTAAACAACACCTAAAAACATTGTTTTTGAAAATGAGTGTTTATAACTCATTTTCCTTATACTACGTGATAAAGAAATGATTATCATATGTTATGTAATCCTCGGTCTAATTGGTCTTTTATACAAAAGAAAAAAGTTCAAAGAGGAAAAATTCTTAATATGTATGAGATTATTTTTAAAATTTAAATTATTATGATATGTGACAATTTAAATTTAAAAGAGTGAAAGACTAATTAGCCTTTGAATTTTAATCAAATTAACTAGTTAGTCTCTTAGTTTTTGAAATGACATATTTAGTTCCCGAACTTTAGTTCTTTTAACTATAAGGTACTATCATTCGTTATTTTTAAATTTTTTGCATGTTGGCTAGTTTTTCAATAACATATGAAAAAATAAGATATTCAAGCACAAGACGTCAAGCAAAAACTCACAAAAATCTTGCAAGCTGCATCATCAGATAGCACATGTACCACCATCCTATATTTGTTGGTAGTGTGATAAGCATCGATTGAAAGCTCTCACCAACAACTATCCTCATTAATTGACTTTAAGAAAAATTATCCTCATTAACAGCGTGTGTCGAGTTTTGATAATAGTATGGAGACAAGATATTACAATTAATGGAATCAAAATATAGAGATTTAATATGTTATTTTAGGAAGTTAAAGGGCTAACTAATTAATTTAATTTAAACTCATGGACTAATTAAGTATTTTATCCAATTTAAAATCATATGATTTTTAAAGAAATTTGATCTATTCTAGCCTTAATTTCTTTGTATCATTCAATGGAAGATACTCGGCTCACTAATAAGTGTAGCAGTAGCAAAGAGTAATGGGAAGGTACATTGATTGCCGAAACTGCACTGTCTCACTTTAAAGTGTTTGCCTAAAAATAGCTTTCTGACAATTGGATGAGAAATAAAACGCACATTTTAATTAACTTTCTTTCTTCAATCTTCGAATTGTCAAAAGTATCATCCATCACAAGACTCTTGGCCTCAACGTATGAATGTTAGTGTCTAAAAATTTCTAGCTCCTTCACATGCCTTGTATGTCCGTTTAACCATCTTTCTTTCTCACTAATCAAAGAAATTTTGGCGAGTCAACTACATTAAGATAGTCTTAAATAAAAATACCTAGCATACCTTAATATTGTAATCATAATCCTCACTATATAAAAATATGAAAGAGTAAGGACATGTATAATTTCTTGAACATCCCTCAATTTTTTTGTAAGTTATTAATATGAAATTAACATTATCTTTTATAGTTTACTAATTAAATAAGTAATAAAAAAATAATTCCTAATACTATTATATTAATCTATGGATGTTAATCTACAGACTAGCTCAAAGTAATAAAAATTAATTTATGAGCATAGAAGTACAATTTTTTGATACATAACTATGTATGTACATAAAGGTATGTATATATATTTACTATAGTATTAAGGCTAAGAATTTTGTGAAAAAAAAAAAAAGGTGGCTTCTCCTTCAATAAATCACAAATCCAAAAACTTGGTGGACAATGATGTTGTTGAGGTAAAGAACAGTGGGTTCATTGAGAATGGTGTGTGGTTTCAACTTGTGAGCAACATGAGGAGTTTACGGTTGTCGAGTAGGATTTTCCTATACTACCAGAGAATCTAGATCTACCGGTGCCGTCGTAGTTGGAGGAGAATCCTAAAGTACCTTCTTGGTCCTCTCTGTTTAACAATAATAGATTTAGGGTTAGGGAGGGGGATTTGTAGTAGTTTCTCCCTTCTGTGAGTAATGGATCGTGAATTATTAGGTTCTCGACTGTAGAAGTTCGGGATGAGGAACTCTAATGGAAATTTGTCATTCTAGGTTTCTTGTTAGGGTTAGCTCCGAAATTCTTCAAAATTAGGAGCTTTGCTATGAATCGCTGAGGGAAGAAGGGGTTAAAAGAGGTATGTATAGTTGAAGACAACTTGTTTGCCTTTAAATTTGATTTGTTGAAGGCTAGGAATGAGGCTCTGAGGGATGGCCCGTTCTTGTTTAACAGACATTCTTTTATGCTTTAGGAATAGAACCCTAGGCTTATTATAGAACCCATTAAGTTGGTGAAAATTCCTATTTGGGTTCAATTTCCCAAACTAACGTGGGAATTTTGGAAACCTAGCATTATGGGTAAGATTGCTTCTATGCGTGGGAAGCTTATGTATGTTGTTGACCATTGTACAATGGCTAAGTCAAGGCTGTCATATGATAGAGTTTTGGTGGAGGTGAATGTGTTAGAGGAACTTCCAAGGGAAATGGTTTTAGAGGATGAGATGGGTGCTCAATTCACTCAGTCTGTTGTTTATTAGCGGATGCCCAATTTTTGCCCTGATTGTCAGTTATATGGACATGTCAGAGGTAGTTATGTGAAGAAGTGGAATGAATTTTCTACTTCTACTAGAAAGGTGCCCGAGGTTATTGCTCAGAAGGGGCATAATGAAGTTTCTCCTTCTTCAGATACTAATACTGGGAGGGGGAAATAGACTGTAACTCAGAAAGTTGAAGGTGTTGGAAGTGATTTAATACAGGTGGGAAGTGCTAGATCTTATACTATTGTACCTTTTACTGGTGTCAGTCCTATGAATGGGGGAGGGACACATGCTGTAGCTTAGAAAATTGAAGGAGTTGATAGTGTTTCAAAGTAGAAGGGCATTGCTAGTTCCTTTGTTGTGTCTTTTATTGGTTTTATTAGGGAAAAGAGGGTGGGGAAAGCCATGTTGCCTCTTGATAGGGGGAAATAATAGCTGCAAACATTAAGGGTCTTAATGACCCTGTTAAACAGGTAGAAGTTAGGAAATTTATTAAGTCTCACCACCTCTGCTTGGTTGGTAATTTGGAAGTAAGGGTGAGGCATGTGAAAGAGGAAAATGTGTGCAAATCTTTAGGTCTTGGGGATTGGAAATTGATCTCTAATAGTACTATGGGGGAAAGTGGGAGGATTTAGATTTGTTATAATCCATATCAAGTAGATGCAAGAATTTTGGAAGTGTCTTCAAAAGTTATTCGTGTTGTTATGAAGGTAGGAGGTCAAGAGATTTTATGGTCTGCAATATACATTGCTAATTTGGAGGAGGGTAGATTTATTTTGTGGCACAATTTAGTGCATATGGGGGCTCTGTGGGCATGTCACTAGGTCTTAATGGGGGATTTCAACTACCTGTTAAGGGATAGAGATAGGTTGGGGGAATCCTTGTGATAAGGAGGCTAATAGGCTTTTACTTCTTATTTACAATCTATAAAGGTTTCTGAATTACCTAGGACTAGGTGTGATTTCACTTGGACTAAAAATTAGGAAGGGCTTTCTAGAGTCTGAGGAAGGATTAATTTCTATTTTGGTAATAAGGAATGGTGTCTTTTCTTTGAGAATTCCAGCTATACATTTTGCCCAGCTAGATTTTTTTTTATCATTCTCCAGCCCTACTCCATGTTTGGAAAGAGGTGGATAAGAGGAAAGGGTGGTTTAAGTTTTTTAATATGTTAGCTTATCACCCCAGGTTCCTGTCTTGTGTATAGTAAAGGTGGGGTACTAATGTAATAAGGAGCCTTGTGATTCAAGTGTTCACAAAATTAAATAAGGTGAAGGATTTGTTAAAAATTCTAAAGAGAGAAGAGTTCTCTGTAATCTCTAAGAGAGCTAGTTAGGTTAAGAGTATGTTGGATCAGGCTCAGATTCACCTCTAAGCTAATCCTACCAATAATTCTCTATTGTTGGAAGAAAGGGCCTTGGTGGATTACTATATGAAGCTGGTGAAATGGGAGGAGATGTTCTATTTTCAAAAGTATAGAGTTAACTGGATTGAACTTAGGGATAACAATACTTAATTTTTTCATAACTGTATGAAGTAAAGAAGAGTTAGAAATATAATATGTTCAATGGTGATGAATGGGGTGGTGCATTCTAATCTTGAGCAACTCTAGAGCTATTTTCTGGACTTTTTTAAGGATCGGTAAACGAATACTAAGGAGAGGTAATGGGATATTAAGGTGAGTATCTATCAGAATGGCCCTGTGATTACTGATGAGCAAGTTGCTACTCTTGTTTTTCCTATCTCTACCCAAGTAATTAAGCAAGCTCTTTGGGGTATTGGTGAAGGAAAGGTCCCATGGCCTTATGGATTCAGTGGTTGTTTCTTTAAGAAATCTTGGTTGATTATTGGGGATGATATCACTCAGGCTGTGCAATATTTTTTGAAAAGGGGTGTGTGGCTAGGGAATTAAGTGAAACACTTCTGACTCTATTGCCTAAAGTGGCCAACCTAGAGGAGATAGTTGAGTACAAGCTTATTACCTATTGCAATACCTTATACAAAGTGATATCCAAAGTGTTGACTAGCAAGTTGTCTACTATTTTAGGTTCTCTTATTAGTAAGTTGCATTTTGCTTTTATGCTTTGAAGGAGGATCCTAGATAATATTCTATCAGCTTATGAACTAGTTTAGGGATATGGGTCTGGTGGGGAGAAAATTATTTTTCTATGAATATGGAGTTAAGGAAGGCATATGACTCTCTTCATAGGGTTGCCTTGAGGAGGTGTTGTTGGATTTTCACTTTTCAAGTATTTGTGTATCTGGGTTTATGAAGTGCATTAGGTCTCCTACTTATAAATTAACTATGAATGGAAATATTGTTAGAGAATTTAGTAGTGCACATAGGGTGAGGCAAGGTGATCCCATGTCACCTTTGATTTTTGTTTTGGTCATAGAGTATTTCTCAAGGTATTTGAAGGAAGTTTGTGTTGAAGATTTCAAGTTCCATTCTAAGTATAAATCCTTGGGCATTAGTCATCTCTTATTTGCAGATGACCTTATACTCCTTCATAAATGGGATTTGCATTCTTTTCAGGTGTTCTCTAATGCCTTAAAGCACTTTTATAATGTTTCAAGGCTGTAACTCAATCCTGCTAAAAGTAGGATTTACTTTAGTGATGAGCAGGGGGTCATAAAAGAATAAATCCTTCAGTTGTTGGGATTTAAAGAGGGGCATTTGCCCATTGGGTATCAAGGTTTTCCTCTAGTCTTTCAAAGGTTGTCTAGTGAGGATTGTGGGGCCTTAGTTGAAAAAAATTACCAACATGGTCAATGGGTGGTGCAATAAATTTCTATCGTATGCTGGGAGACTATAATGGTCAATTCTATGCTCATAAGCATAGCTAGGTTTTGGTGTCAAGCTTTCATCTTTCCCATGAGTATTATTCATTAAATTGAAAGATTTTGTAAGAATTTCTTATGGTTTGGGGTGTCTATGTATAAACAGAAGAATTTGGTTTCATGAAGTGTTGTGTGTAGGGATAAGAAAGTGGGGGTTTTAGGTATTCATTACATTGTTTTATGGAATAAATCTTCAATGTGTAAGTGAAGTGAAATGCGAGTCATGCAGCGGAAGCCAGAAAAAATGTTGTTTTAAAATTTTTCAAAGTTAAAACCTTTTGTTTAAACTCTTTAAACAAAATATGTTCATATGCATGTTTCAAACTCTTTGAAAAACATTTGAATATTATAAATCATTATTAAACAATTTTTAACATATTGGTTCACATGCATGTGTCAAACTCTTTGATAAAACATTTGAACATTAGGACCACATTAAAACCCATCAACTTGATCTACCAATTTTGTGCAAAGCATAATGGCACAAAGCATGCAGAAGAAATGTATCAAATACCTTTCTCCTTTGCTTTATTGAGCTCCCTAAGTGTGAAACCTCTAGTTATCTCACACCAAGCTTGAGTAAGCTTGAGGTCCACTTCACTTTGATGCAAGACTTGATCCTTGAACTCCCTAGGTTGCCCTTTAGCTTAGGTTTAAGTCTCAATTCCAAGTTAGGGAATAAATAAGTGTGTTAAATCCTTTGGACTTACTTAGCAAAGGTAAAATCCTAAAACTCTAATTTAGAAATCCTTTTGAACTCATCAAAAGCTCTCAACTTAAGTTCTGGAATTTTTCTGCTCTTCACATAATAAGGTTAGGCAAAACAGTTTTCCTTTTATATGAAGATAAATTCCATTAATTTAGATGAGTCACTAATCACTAATCACTTGTCATAACTTGGTGATTTTCATGAAAACACATATCATGATAAAGCCTAAGTGGAAAGAGAGTTGTAATCATCATTCATATTAGTGGAAAAATTATGCTTCATTAGTTATCAAATGACTAATCCCTTTGCTTAATGATTTTTTCCCAATTTTAATTTAATCCTCCAAGTTTTGTATCTCATACAAAAGGACTAAATTGAAATACACTCCTTTGAAATGAACTTCAAGATATGCTAGTCATCTTTGTGAATTTAATCACAAGTTCAATTCGATTATAATTAATAGTTAATTGAA
>CAOJBK013313155.1:0-12403 GCA_948294925.1 Codiaeum variegatum
TGTGGGTAAAAGGAAAATTATCAAAATTGTATTAGAAGTTTGGATCAACACAAGAATCTTAGAGTATTGACCCATGTAAAAGGAAAATAATTATTAGAATTAGATAAAACATGACTCATTCACTCCAATTCCTAGTTTGTATATGTTATACGCTAGATGATAATCCATATGTAAAGATCAAAATAGAGGAAATTGATAAATGAAATTAATGACAGGTACCTGAAATTAAGTTAAGTGAGCTCTATGAACAAGAGAAACATGGGAGGTTCCAAATGCAATAGGCAGTGTATGAGCAGCCACTAGATCACACCCCTCTAGAACTCAAAACCTTTTTTGAATAAAAAACAATGATAGAATAGATTCAAAATAAGAAAGAAGAAATTCAATTCAAAACAAGCAATATTAGAAAGAGAAATCATCTCCATCTTTGTTACTTTCTAGTCTATGATGTCTAGAGGTAAGTTAGATTTCGCCACTATGCATAGAGGAATAACTTTTTAGCATGGTAAGCAGTTATCCAGCTTACATTCAATCAAGTTAGTCTAAATTCCATCTTTAGCTAGATTTTTGACAAAAGACCCATTAGTAAGTCCATCGTCGATGATAGTAACTCGAAGGTTGCAGTTTTGGAGCTTGAAGTTTGATTTGTAAGTGGCGTTAGTGGTGGTTAAGAGGGGAAATGGTGGTGCCTAGGGATTAGAATTTAAGAGGCTCGGTGGTAGAATGGTGGAGGCCAATGAAGGACATCATATAGCTACTTATTATGATTTAGTGAAATTTTGGGGGAAAATGAAGTAAGAAAAAACAAAGTGTGGAGCGGGCTTGGAAAAAACTAGAGGTAAAGTGTAAAAATTTTGGTTAGATCCTTAGGAATTTTGAAGGAAAAAGTTGAATTTTTGGCATGTGGTTTCAGGGCAACACTTTTGAAAATTATTTTTTTATTCAAATTCTATTTATAAAGTTTTTAAGTTTTTTATTTTAAAAATATTATTTTATTTCTAATTTTTAAATTATTCAATGGTTAAAATTTAAAATTTTCATAATGATATCATAATCTATTAATTTCATAATAATATAAATATATTTTAAGTTTAATATTCAATAAAAAAAATTTAAGTTTAATTTCTTTTTAAAAAATTCAAGTTAAATTTCTTTTATTAAACTAAATTACAACACTTGCATCAATAAAAATAATACAACATTTTTACTTTAATGCTGCAATAGATATAGTATAATGCAACACTTATGAAAACATATTGCATTAGAGTTTGATTTTACACATTTTATGATTTTTATTGCAACATTTTACACTTAATGTTGTTTTAGATCTAAATTATCTCATTACAGGCAATATTTTTATAGCAACATTTTAATTTTTTATTGCAGTAGGCCATTTATAGTGTAGTGTAGCTACTGAATCAACAACCAGCCCACTGTTACCAGAAAAGGCCCGTCCATCGCGAGAAGGGAGAACGACGTGGGGTTTGATTCCTATTCAACGGGATATGTCGGCAAGCCTTCTAAGGCTTCAACTCCAAACCTTTTTATTTTATTGTCATTTTTATTATTATATGCTTTATTATGGTTTTGTTTTATTGTTTATCCATTTGAATTATTCATTGTATTGCTTGTTTTCCATATTACTATTGTGTTTGATGTATGTGCTTTGCGGAATATGTGCTCTTCCCAGATAATAAGATTTAAAAGGAGATCCCCTAATTTATTGATTTTTCATGTAATTAATTTCGTTGCTATATTTAGGGTGTTATGCATTCCCTAGAACTTCAAGTGGGCTAAAGGAAGGACCCTTGGCAAATCAGCTGTATTTTTCCTGTTTTGTTCGATTATCATTCACATCTAGCATATTCATGCATTCATCCAATACTTCTATTCATGCATACATGAAAATCCAATTTTAACTAAACTTGCATGATTTTTCAGGATAAAACTTTATTTTAATTAAAATGGTAATAAAAACTATTTTTAAAAATGGTAACAATAACGAGGCACATATAGCCGTTTGACCCACTCGAGCCTCCTTGGTTCTTATGGTTAGGTGTGTCGATACCTCAGCTGATGGGGAACTGCTAAACCACCAAGCCATTATGTAATGATTAGAGTTGACTCTAGGTCCTGTGTACCCTAATGGAATCTATATTACTATCATCATGAAACTTTTTTCTTTTATGCATATATGCATGCATCACTGCATCCAAAATACTAAAGTTGGATAAAGTGTATTGTTCCAAACAAACTTGAACCTTTCAAACATCTGTCTTTTTTTTACAAAACTACATGCATGCAACTGGCTTCACCATTTCTCTTTCAAAAGCTAATACTCCAATTTCTTTTCCTAAAGGTTACCATGTCAAACATTACTAACATCACACCAACCAACACTATTGTTGATGCCACTAGTGTTCCCATTGCCCTTGTTGCTCCACCTGTTATACCTGCACCGACTAACCTTGCTGGCATGCTTGCTGCCTTCATATAAAGATAAGAAGAGGCTATGAAGGTTAAATAAGAAACTCTTTGTGCAATGATGCAAAGCCAAGAATAGGCCATTTTGGGTAAATTTTAGACCATACAGAGTCATGTTGGGATCCAACTCACTAATAATGCTTCCACCATTTCTAACACTTTAACTGATGAGGTCATCATCCTCAATCCACGATCTGGCCGTGGAAATAATACCCCAATCACCCTTGCTATGGATCCTTTCTTAAAAGGGGTTGAAGAGCATCCACTCACCAAGACCATGACCAAAAAGTATCAAGAGATGGAAAAGGACCTGCAAGCTTTAAAAAAGAAAGAAAAGGTATTGGATGTGAAGGTACTAAGTCCCTTCCCCCAAGTTAGGCTGCCTCCTCAGTTCCAAATACCACACTTTGAAAAGTTTAAGGGCACTTTTTATCCTGAGACTCATCTGAGAATTTATGATGGAACACTCTGACCTTTGGGAATGGAAGGCAAGCTCCTTGCTCAACTCTTTCAACAATCGCTTACTAGTGTGGCTATAACTTAGTTTGTGCAATTAGATAGTTCCAAGAAATAAACATGGGAATTAATCTATGCTGAATTTGTGAAATAATACTCATACGACTAGGAATTTGATATTAAGAGGAAGGATCTCGAAATAACCAAACAACAGCCCAAGGAGACCTTCTCGGCATTCATTTCTAGATGAAGGGAGAAAGCCTCTCAAATGATTAATAGACCAACAAATTCTGAGCAGTTTGACATAGTTGTTAAGAACCTATTGCTTGTGTTTCGAGACAGAATGATAACACAACATTTTCTTGATTTTAAAGCCCTATTTGTTGTTGGCACTCACCTAGTGAATCCTATCTCATCAAGGATGAAACTCAGGCCTCATCCTCTCACTTTAAGAAGACAAGTTGAACACAAAAGGAAGGTGGAGTTAATGCAATCTTAGCTCGCAAGCCACTTCAGATAGAAAGAAGGGAATTTACTAACTTAGAAGGGTTAACATCAAGCTACCTCTTAAGGTAATGTGTAGAGAAGAACGCTTTTAAACCATTGGAGCCCAAACCAATTCCCAACACTTTGCCAAAGAATTTCAATATCAATGAAACTTGTGATTATCACCAACTTCCAGTTCACAAAACTGATGATTGTAAGGCTCTCCGCCATAAAATCCAATATCTTATTGATGCTAATGATCTCTTAATGCATGAAGTCAGTATTGGCACTAATCCTCTCCCTATAGATAATGTTAATGCAATACTCAGTGAGTTTGAAGAGGGCGGTTCAATAGATCTCATAACTAAGTCCATACCAATGAGAAACTATCATTACACTAGAGTTAACCAATCATTCCTAGAGAGGTCACCCTCCCCAGTTTGCTCACCACTGATTGGCTAAACTTCCTTAGAGAGGTGAATTCACCATGATTACTGTTGTGTCATCATAAACCTGGGGAATTTGGGCTAAGAGATTAATGCTAGAACCAAAAGTGGCCATATTACTCAAGCTCCAGGTACTACTCCATCTTTGAGCCAACCAGTGGTTCAAACTAGAGGAACTCCTGAACCTAACAAAGATCCTATATTAAAGTAATTAAAGAAGACACAAGCCAACATTTCTATCTAGAATTTACTCATGTCTTCTTATCCTCATTACCAAGCTCTATGTAAGGCATTGAGCAAAACTCAGACATCTCCGGACATCTCTCCCAAGACTCTAATTGCATCAATCACCAGTTCCACCAAAGGAAACTCCATCTCTTTCTCTGAAAATGAGGTCCCACCTGGGGGACCACATCACGATGCTTTGTACATCACCATTATTATAAGACCTTAGTCGACAATGGGTTTGTATTAAATGTTTACCCTTTGAAAGTTTTAAGCTGTTTAGGGTTGACTGCTACTAATTTCACCCCTTTTAATCAAATTGTAAGGGCATATAACAACTATAAAAGAGAAGTTCTGGGAGTAATTACATTAACCATCATTATGGGTCTCACCACTTTTAAAATACCATTTCAATTCATAGATGTACCATGTTGCTTCAACCTGCTTCTGGGTAGACCTTGGATCTATCAGGCCAAAGTTGTGGCATCTACTCTACATCAGAGAGTCAAATTCCCCCTGAAAAGTGGTATTGTCACTGTTAAAGCTTATCTATCTAGAAAATTGATGTGTGTTAAGCTGCAACACCCGCAAGTGCATGGGATCGTATTAAGTAGTAAAACCGAAAAGTCTCAGGTATCATTCTCCTAAGGGACTCATTAGTTAATCGATCAAGCACCAACTCAATCTCCTAGTCTATTATCTAGCTAACAATAATCATTGGGTTTAGAAACTAATTTTTAACTATGGAAACTGAAAAGAAACTGAACTCGCAATTAAAAAATCTAAAGAAATCAACAATCAAATATGGAAATTCAGATGGATTAAGGCATCTACCTAGACTTTGACTCGTATTACTCAAATCATACATTAAATCAGTAAACCAATGAATATGTAGTTAATCATTAGGTGGGATTTTTCACTAGATTAGGTTTAAATCTTTCTCAAGTAATTAAACCCTTGATTTCCTAAGTATTAGGAAAGGAATCTCTTCTCGATCCTATTTAATTAGAACTGGCATTAATGTTCCATTGAAAAATATGTAAAATCCTTGGAGTTTATGAATCTATCTCTAGTAAACGCAACAAACCTATTAAGTTTTTGAGTGTTTAATGTCTAAACTCTCTATCTCTAGTAAATTTTAAACAACACAAATCAAGAACAAGCATGTAACTGCAATTGATTTATGGAAAACTAAGTATCAAAAACTAAACTTAATGAAAAATGTAAACATTCATTGAACAAATTATCGATCAATCCATACAATAGAGTAATACTCATCTAATCTAGGTAGATAAATAAAATTAGTTCATAATCAAATCAAAAGAACAAGAAAGGATAAGAGAGTGCAGAAATCCATGAACTTCATGAAAATTGAATGAAATTCTAGCCAAATCCTTGAAGTTCCAGCTCCAATTTGAGTTGATGATTTGTAATCCAACCTTGAAATCCTCTTTTGATATGTTTTTCTTTTATTTTTAAAGCCTTGGATCTACTTCGGATGAAGTTAGATTTTGTTTTAGTCACCACAGTTCAGTCTCCTCTGGTTCTCTCCCTTTTTTCTCTGTAATTTTGTGCTTTTATAGGACTCAGAATGCTGGCACGGACATCTCCCACAGCCCGTGCCCGTGCCTGCCTTCTGTGAGATATAGCATGGGATTGAGAGGCAAACTCCTTTCACAATCCCTGTCATGGCTCGTGACGGGGACCGTGAGAAGCTACTGCTTCTCTCCCTCCTTCTAGCATGGTCCCAGCTTCCTTTGTGACTGCCCATGCCAACGGCCGTGACAGCCTTCTATGCTTGGGGTTGTGAACTATTCAGCTCTCACGGTCCCTGTCATGGCCCGTGATGGGGACCGTGGGAAGATACTACTTGTCACACCCTCTCCATGCTTGCTCCCACAATCTGCACTCCCTCCATCATGGCCCATGCGGGCGGCCATGACACCGAACTGCCTCCCAATATCTCAGCCTTAGCACAAACTACTCTCACAGACCATAAGGTAATCTTAAGCCTTCATTCTTCGCTCCATTTTTGTGCATTTTCTACGTCCTTCAATTTTGAACCTTGAACTAATTCCTTATGGCTTCTAAATTCAATTGATTGCTTAAAAATGGCTTAATAAACTAGCAATAAACAAATTAAATTCAATTTAATATGTAAAATCATCATGAATATGAGGTAAAACATTGTATATTTTGCTAGCTATCAAAAGTAAAAAGTCCCAGACATCGTTCCCATCTTGGAGATTCAACCTAAGTTGTTGGCACATCATTTATCCGACTTCTCATTTATTTTATTCATTCATACTATAGAGAATCTGAAAGAGCCACTTGCCTTGGATTTCAATACTTATTCAATATGATGATTGGAAGCATTCTGAAGAGTATGGCTTATTTTCCAGGTATGGGCCTGGGCAAGAACCAACAAAGAGTTGAGTCCTTCAATGAAATCAAGTTTTTCACTCCTTCTTTCGGTTTGTGCTATGAACCTATTGAGGATTATATTAAGGAAGAGAAAGCTAAAGCCAGAAAGAACTTTGTAATCACAAAACAAGGGGGTGAAATTGACATCTTTCTGAGGCCTTATTTCAGAACCCTAAATGGCTATTTTGTTAAGGAAGGAGAGACAATTCCTTACTTTGCTTTCCTTTAGTAATGGATTTGCCCGATCACTAGTGTAAGAATTCCTGGATTCAAGCTATTTTCTGATGTGAAATTGACTGTTGAGGATCACTAACTCATATACTACTTGGACGAAGACTATGAGGAGAGCATGAAAGCAAGCCTCTTTGGAAACATAGTTGTTCTCACTGACAAAGAGGAGAAATCTAACCTCTACACCCTAATCAAGCCCGCTAATGGAAAAATGAAGAACTGGTATTTCAACAAAAGTACTTTTGAAGCTACTGAGTCTAAGCCAGAAACTAAATTTGAGTCCAGTATTGAGTTTGAGTTAACTACTGGTTCTAAGCCTCCCTTTTCTGAGTTTGAATTTGATAATGATGTAACAGGTCCATTGGGATTTAATTATAAGTATGATGTAATCATGGAAATCTCTCCTATTTTAATTAATAAGACATCTAAATTTTCTTGTTACAAGCCTGTTTCCTTATTTTCTTTTGTTGTTCCAATTGATGAATCTGACCTCAAACAAACAGGAAAAAAAAGAATGAAATATTAAATGAAATAAAAGATGCAATTAAAGAGCCCATAAACACTAGCACTCATGACATACCTAAAAACAAATACATTGCATCTGCATGCTCAAACAAATAGGACAACAAAACTGCAATCAGAAGATTTAAAGACTGCTTCACTTGGCAGCCTAGTAGCATGACCAAACTAGATCTAACCATTACCATTCAGATGATTCCAACTTATCCAGTCTACAAGCCTGTCAAGCAAAAGCTCAGACGCATGAAGCCTACCTGGTCCATTCCAATCAAAGAAGAGGTAGTCAAATAGTTCTCTCACAGATTCATTAAGCCAATCAACTACCCATCTTGGTTGGCTAAAATTGTCCCAATACCAGAGAAGGATGGAAAAGTCACAATGTGTGTAAATTATCGGGACTTAAACAAGGCATGCCCTAAGGACAATTTTCCATTACCCTATATAGACCTTTTGGTCTATGCACTAGCCGGTTCAGAGATGGTTTTGTAATTAATCTGGCCATGGGGTACAATCAGATCCTGATCCACCCTCCAAACATGGAGAAAATAACTTTCATCACAGAATGTGGCACCTACTGCTATAGAGTAAAGCCATTTGGGGTGAAGAATACTGGAGCCACCTATTAGAGAATGTATACTATTATTTTCCATTACTTGATCCATAAAAAGATGGAAGTGTATGTCGACGACATGGTCATCAAAGGTGCAACCCCTGAACTGCAACTACAAGTACTGTAGAAGTTCTTCCTTAGACTTTAAAAATATAATCTCAAACTAAATCCTAACAAGTGCATATTTGGAGCATCATCTGGAGTATTCCTTGGGTATATGGTTAGCAAAAAGGGTATAGAAGTGGATCCATCCAAGTCTAAAGCCATCTTTGACATGCCACCTTCTAAGACTAAAAAGGAAATATGAGGCTTTCTTAGCCGCCTTTAATACATCAGTCGGTTCATCAACCAATTAGCTAACACTTGCAGCATAATATTTGACTCACTGAAAAATAATTCCTCTAAGTAATGGATGAACGAGTGTCAGAAAGCCTTCAAACAAATCAAGAAGTATCTTCTGAGTCTGTCGACCGTATAGCCTCCTAGGCCTAGTCAACCTTTACTACTCTAGTTAACTGTTACTGAAGAAGCCATAGGAGCAATGCTAGCTCAGGAAGCCACATACTCACATAAAGAGAATGCCATCTATTACTTGAGTAAGAGAATGCTGAAACACAAGCTCAAGTATAAGTACATTGAAAAGCTCTACCTAACTCTAGTATGGATCTTCCATAAACTAAGACATTATCTGGGGGCATACACCACATATGTCGTCACTAATCAAAGTCCTCTCAAATACCTTATTGAAAAGACTATCTTAAATAATAGGATGGCTAGATGAATGGTAGTCCTCGTAGCCTACGACCTCAAGTACATTCAAAGAAAGTCAATCAAAGGTAGTGTCATTGCTGATCAACTGGGTACTGCCCCAACTGATGATCATTGGGAAGAACCTAAATTTCTTGATGAAGACATACTATTTCTTAAAACTGACACATGGCAACTGTACTTCAATTGAACTGCAAACTATAAGGGTTTTGGCGTCAGCTTGGTGTTCCTTATGCCTACTGATGAAAGCTTACCTCTTGCAATCAAATTGGATTTCGAGGTAACCAACAATGAAGTAGAATATGAAACATGTGTATCTGGATTAGATTCATCTCTCCATATTAGCATGTAAAACATAGAAGTTTATGGTGTTTCAGCCTTATTGTCTCACAAGCCTTAGGTAAATGGAAAATTAGAGATGAGTGACTGGTTCCTTACTACAAGCGTCTCAAATAGTTGGCCAATAAATTTAACACTTTGTCTTTCCACTACCTCCTAAGAACTCAAAATAGATGCACTGACGAACTGGAAACTCTAGTATTGATGATTAAAATATGTGATGGGTTCATTATCTATCCTATTTCAATAAGCATCAAATGCCAATCGAGTTTTCAGACTCATTGCATGAGCATTCAAGTCGAAGAGAAACCATGATACTAGGACATCTACATCTATCTCACCAAAGGTAAATATCCTGAAGGTTCCTTCAAATCAGAAAGGAGAATCCTTAGAGAACTAGCCAGTGGGAACATCCCTAGAGGAGACATTCTTTACAATAAAAAATGAATGGCATTCATCTCAGATGTGTTTCAGACGAAGAAATCAGCAAGATCATGGAAGAGATTCATGGTGGAATGGACGGTACTTACATGAACGGTTGGGCCTTATCTAGGAAAATCATGAACCAATGCTATTATTGGCTCACCATGAATGGGGATTGTGCATAATATGCTCGAAGGTGCCCAAAGTCTCAAGAGTGTACAAAGCTCAAGAAGCTTACTTCCTCACCTCTCAATCCAATCTCTAAACCTTGGCCCTTTGCTATTTGGGGCATAGATGTCATTGGCAAGATCTCTCCAAAGTCATCTACTAGCCATGAATATATCTCAGTGGCTATTGACTACTTCACTAAATGGGTTAAAGCCACACTCTACCAAGTTCTGGATTCTAAGAAAGTAGCCTAGTTCATCAAAACTAACATCATCGTGAGGTATGGCGTTCCACATGAAATTATCTTTGACAATGGCTTCCACTTCCAAAAAGAAGTAGTCACGCTTTTGAAAAAGGAAAAGGTTGAACATCATAGGTCTTCTCCTTACAGACCTTAGACAAATGGCACAGTTGAAACCACCAATAAAGCATTGAAAAACATACTTCAGAAAATGATCAATAATCACAGAGGTTAGCACCTACCTCTGCTAAGTGCCCTCCTTGGGTATAGAACTACATATTAGTCTGCTACCAAAGCTATGCCATACTCTCTACTATATGGAATGAAAGTAGTCCTTCCTATAGAATTGGAAATTTAGACATCTAGAATTCTCCGAGAAGCTCAGATCTCAAAACTCTATTGGCAACATGTCTACTATGACCAATTCAATGAAATTGATGAAAAATGAATGGAAGCACTCCATCACACATAGATTTATCAAATTAGACTTGCCAAATATTTCAATAAATAGGTCCAAAGTCGTAATCTTCAGGAAGGTAACTTAGTTCTCAAAGAGATCAAGCAAGTTATCCAAGACCCTCTAGGGAAATTCAGACCTCCTTGGAGTGGACCTTACATCATCAAAAAGAGTATGACAGGCGGAGGCATCATTCTGATGGATGTCAATGGAAATGAGTTCAACCATTCAACCAACCTCGATCAACTCAACAAGTACTTCATATAGTTTTCTTATTATATGAGCATGCATTCAGGCATCACATTACCAAATAAGAATTACGTGGATTTGATGCTCTAAATTACCACATATTCAATTTTCAAATTATCTTTTGTAAGGAGATACATAGGCAGGCTTTACAAGCACAGTCCAAATCAGTTAATTGAAATCAATGTTTCATTCTCATTCACATTTAGGCTCTTTAACATTGCATGTAAGAGTTAAAAAGAATAAATAAATATAAATTGAAAAAAGAATGAAACCGGCTAAGCTAAAAACCAAAATGGAAAGCTTAGGAAAAATTTAGGGTACATCCTGCTAGACTGAAAACCGAAAAGGCGGTCTAGGCAACAATCAAGGTAGCTCGCTAAGTTGAAAACTCAAAAAGGGTGACGTAGGAAAAAATTAGAGCTTAATAAAAATAAAACATTTATTGAGGTCTTATTCATCTTTTGGAACAACCAAAGTAAGGCATTGAAACAAAAAAAACATAAATCAAATAAAAAAAGTCTTATTTTTTTTCTAAGGTCTAGACTCAGACTCAACCCTCAATCTCATTGAGGATAACAACTCGTTTGACGTTCTCCTTTGGCCAAAAAGCTTCAATCTACCATGCAATATACTCTATAGATCTACCATAATCATAACTAGGAATCGCCATGGCCCTCGAATAGTCTCTGATCCAATGAGAGAGGACAACTATAACCACTGTGTCATTCACTGTGGTCACCTTGAATAAAGGGCCATCTGGGGGGCACATCCTGATCATTCTCCATCTGACGATGAACTTTGGTAGCCTGGTACCATGCCACATATTGAAAACCAAGTAGATACACATACTTGAAACCTTGACTTCTTGAAATAAACCATTTAATAGTGTACTAGTCAAGCTTTCATAGCAGATCTAAAGGACCTAACTCTAATAGCTAGCTGATCCACTCCTTCTCAGAGCCAAAGTGAATGGCAACCCCTCTAATGTGATACCAAGCAGCATAATATTTAGGTTTGTCAGGTCCAAGAATGATCCTAAGATGGTCTCTCAGCCAAATCTGAAAGGCAAGAAACATCCGATCAGAGAAGCCTCAAATCATACTAAAATAGATAAGCAAAAGAAAGGGTTTTAGTACCTGGAGAAAAAGTGGACTGATGGTCCAATATTCCCTGGAGCTATAATAACAATCAAGGCTCAGTAGTGTCTCAACCAAAATCATACCCATAATAGACTTAACTTCGGCCATTTGGAGTATCAGCTCAGCTATCTTTGCATCTCCCTGACCAACTGGGCATAAAGATATAGCCTACAGTCAGTGCAAAAGCATAGGCCCTCAACCTGCGAGCCATCCAAATGGAGTCATCCTTTGATTCCTCCCAAAACATAAAGGCCAACATAGGCAGGTCAACCAAATCATCCTTCACTAAACCTAAAGCAACCTCCGTGCTCAAATCTAATTGTTTCTTGAACGAGTTAAAATAGCCTACCCACTAAACTGAATGGCCTTGGGATTCATGCCTAATAAAAAAGAAAATTCCTCAAAGGTTGAACACATCTTACCCATACCAGCCCCAAAACGAAACACATGATCAACGGGGTCCCAAAACTGCATGCATGCATACAGAAAATTCCAACCAATTTTCACACCACTAAGAGTCGATAAAGCAGACATATCATATCTCCTGAGGTTGATCCTCTACACTTTGTTCAGTTTCAGACACTATCCATGCATCATGTGGCTGAAAAAGGGCTCCATGTTTGAAAAAAGGAAATGAATCTGACATTTTTTTGGCAAATAATTTTCCCTAGTGATTTTCTGAGTTAGAAGTAATTTTTGTACGGATATTTATAGTGGCATGCAAAAGGAGGCAGAAAA
>CAOJBK013313215.1:0-10155 GCA_948294925.1 Codiaeum variegatum
GATCAGAACCATTTTGAGAAGTAATTTGATAGTTCTGAAGAAATTGCCAAGAGCACAAATCAGAAAACCAACACAAGATATCAGGGATGATGCTGGAAGATAAAGATCGTAACTGCAATCCAACAGCCTCCAAAATGTTCTTGCCAAAGGCTTCAAATTTCTTTTTCAAATTTGGAAATAGCTTGTTTAGATCAGGATAGATAGCATGAAATGACTGGTCATCATGCTGTTGGTCAGAAAGTTCGAACCCTTTATGGATTGAAGCATCTTGTTTGATCCCAAATTGTTCAACCTTCCCAACTTCTTGTTTATGATTGACAACATTATCTACCACTGCAAGATCATCGGCAAATATGGAGAGTAGATATGTCAGTTGTGACAGATCTGAGGCAAGGAAGAGTCGGTCCTTCATATACTGTTTTGCATTACGAGATACAGCCATCCAGCCAAGAAACCTAACAAGGGGATAAGAACTGTGAGAAAATACATATATCCTCTGCACCCAGGCAGACGGTGGAATCAAGCTCCCACACCGAAATAATTTGTTGGCATCCAAAGCAAGGTCTGACCCTTCATCACCACTTGAAGCGATTGCCAATCTTTGAAGAAGTGCCCAGCGCCGCTGCACCCCATGGATCTTTTCTGCATCCAACTGCAGGTTTCCTTCTTTTAACTGATGATAGGATGATGTTAACATTGCATTAAGGTACTCAGCAGATCCTAATATAATATTAATCACTTCTTCAGGGGCGCAGTACAGCTTTGTGGCTGAGTGCAAAAAAAAGACAAGACAATGCATAAGAATTTCATGCATGGACCGTTGCTCTTTCTTCAACCGCCGAATCAAAAAATTGCATAGTAGAACTTGATTTTGTCGAACCAAAGTGATAGCATCCGCAGATTGTACATCAAAGGAAGACAAATTCATGACTTGTCCATCAATTTCTTCAGGGTAGTATGCAGCACAATCCTCATCTGAATTGCTTCTCAGAAACTTCCTGTCTAATTCAGCAGCCTCAAGCAATAGTTGAAGAACAATTTTGTCCCTTTTCTTTTCAAGAAGACCTATTGTTTCCATGTCAAAACCATTTTTTTTAGTAGCATTGCCCAATTCAGGTACTTGATACATTTTGGTACTTCCAGAATCACTAATATCCATGGAGCTTGTTAATTTTGGACTGGATTTGAAAGACATCATGAAAAATGGATTCACATAGCACTCCGCTGCCAAGAGCAAAGCAACTATAGAAGCATCGTGACCTTCAAGAGCTATCTCATTCTGTGAATGCAAGTCATAAGCTAGGCGGCGAAATTCAGAAGCCCTAAGTTCACAATCACGATAATTTATAAGTTGAAAACAGTCTGCTTGCAAGTTGAAGTATTCATCAGTCAGACCAGCATCTAAAACCAAACCTTTTGGAAACGAATGACTAAATTTTTTCTCTATTGTATGTCTTAATTCTGAGTCAGTATCTTTATGGTTGGAATCCAAGACATGTTCATTAGGACTGCTAGAAACATTTGTCAGCACTATGGTTCGTAGTTCTGTAGGAGCAAAAAGAAGACTGGCATCATCGAATACATCTATCTTTGCACAATTATCAGGAATATCCATCTTCCCATCAGCATCTTCTTGGCTACTTGATTTTGAAGAAGCTCCTGAATAGCGGAGAACAGAAGGATAGGATTGAGCAGTTGAAGCCTCATGCTCAAGAATTTTAGAGCTAGGAGATTTACACATGTCAATTTCTGGAGGCAGCTGCATGTGAGGCTCCAAAATTGAAAGAAGCACACTGCAAAGTAAACAGTATGAACCTGTAACTAACCCAACATAACGCTAATATATAAGAAGCATGAGAACCAAGACTAAATTTCTACTGTAACAATCACTGAGAAAAATTGTGCATGCTTTCTTACTTCATGATACACGGTAAAAAAAAAAACAGATAATGCATAAACTTTTGGTCATTATTATCTGAGATTTCTTAGAAAAATAGAATTGAGGAGAAACGTTCTAGCAACATTATAAACAGGTATATGATACCTAGGAGCAACTGATCCACGCCTCCATTCAGATTCCAAGGAAGGAAGTACGGCTGGTTTTTGGACAGCTGTCCGGATGACTGAGAGAGCAATTACACAAGTTTGTTCCTGCTTCTCCATAAAAGTGAAAGAAACACCCCCAAATGCTATGGTGCTCCTCAAAGCATAGATGGCAGGATCAAGGAAAGGTTCTAGCATTTCCAGGAGAAAGAGAATGTTGTGCTTAACTTCCTGAAATGGTCATAACAAAGAAAAGCAACATAGCCATTTAGTTAGATGGTGAGAGGGCAGGTAAGTTAACAGCAATATCAAATAGTTGCCTCATTTGACAATCAACATATCAATAACAGGAAATATGTGATTTAAAAAAAAATTACAAAAGCTTATGATCCAGCATTTTAAAAAGTTTCTTGGCTAAGCATAGAGGAATTTAAATCCGTTCACACTACAAACAAACATGAAAACATAACACAGCACCTTATACTTTCTTAAGATATCATCCATGTGGCCAGATAAAGCCAGCACAATGTATTTGAGAGCCGCACGTGCACGAGCTGGGGAATTGTGAGCACCCTGAAAACATACCAGAATAACAATTAAGACCTTCATTCACCACATGCATAAAAAGGAAAAATTCATCAGATGAAATGATGAAACAAATTCAGACACAAGAATAACCAGCATAACAGATTACTTATGTCAAATAATCCATTAGCCATTATCCATTATATTGAAAAAGGAGAAATAGATTTTTCAATATATATGTAATATTCCATAGGAAGAACACAATTCCAAACATAAACTCTTGAGGTAAAATGCTGCACTTCCACAGGTATATAACAGTTAAATATCAGTCACACGGTAATGTCTTCCTCCCTCAACTATAGCCTGAACATAATAACTAGACAGAATGAGTTGCACCTGAATAGTTCCCAGAAGGTCCTCTAGGAGCTCCACAGTTAGATCAACCTGCATCAAAATCAGCCCAAAGTTCAGAAATGAAAAAATATGTATATGTTATTGTGTATGGAGAGAGAGAGAGAGAGAGAGAGAGAGAAAGAGAGAGATCAAAGAAAATAAGTAAGACAATGAAGACAGAAGAGCAGATAACCAGTCCACCAACCTTTGCAATGACTTGAGCCATCCAAGGTGCTAGCACACTAGAACATAGATCAATCAGAACACATGCAGCTTTAGCCTGCAAGAAAGGGTTATAGCAGTATGTTTCCATATGAGAACATCAAACTACATAGTCTTAAATTATTAACTAACGAAGATTTTGCTAATAGAAAAGGTCAGTTAAGAACCATATGAACTCAACAGTGACTTCCCTCATATATCAAGCCATGTGAAAACCATCCAATGCAAGTATTTCATATCAAATAGTCATCACCTTTTGAGAGAAAGTCTAACTCTAGATTCTCTTAAATGGCAAATTGTTTACAGAAGCAATCATTTTATAGCTCAAATAATTCCACCGTTGACAAGGTGGACACACAATTATCTGAGTTGTCAGATTCCTTCTCCATGTTTTTCAACTGGGGAGAGGTTTTGAAAGGTGGCTATGTCCTCTAACATATAATACCCAACTTGTAAAAATTAATACCTATACTTATATGTGTGTGTGTGTGTATGTCCACTCATATTGAACTCTAGGCATTTATTAAGAACAAAAAATGAAACGAAATGATGGCAAGGGCAGGCTGCAAGAGACAAACGTGTGATGGTGAATATGATGATAAATAGCCAGCACAGGCATGAAGAAGCGGACGGTACACTGTAGAACAAGACATTGCTACAATCTGCAATTATAAGCACCAGGGTTAGCAGAAAAAAATGATAAAAATGAAACCATAACCAGAGCATGTGAAAGAGATATAAAGGTAATATAAGATGAAAACCACATTAGAACTAACTTGAGATAAGGCTTGTTGTACAAAAGGCTGTTTCCATTGAGAAAAAGTATCATCAACATGTTCGCCTAGGCTACTCACAGATGGACGAAGCGCTACAGAAAATTCAAAAAAAACACGTCAAATACATTCAGTAAAGTGTTATGCAAGAAAATTGGGTTCTGATTGTTTTCATCTTTTCAAAAATACTTAATGCTGCCCCTTGAAAAAAAAAATTGGATTAATGACCTCCTACAGAAGTAGAGCTTATGGTTTAAACTGAAATCAACTAGTTTCCAGAGATAAACAGGTGGCTGTTTGTTATAAAATGTGATAAGAAAACGTACGTCCAAATTACAGCAGTCATAAAACTTGTTTTGCACCACATTGTGTAACTTTTTTGAAGGTTGTATTGACCAACAGTTGGTTCATTCTCATCTATGTGCAGTTTGTTATTGCTCAGTTTTTTTGCCTTTCTAAAAACATAGGAAATTCACAGAAAAGGAGAGAGAGGTATAAACAAAGCAATAATTTCAAGTTGATCACTTATTTTGCTGATGATTTTATTCCTGAAATTGAATATTTCAATATGGAGGGATTACATTGTATCCTAATAACTAGGATTATTAAGAAAAAAGATGTATAAAAGATTAAATCTAAGTAATACTAAAAAAAATAAGGTCTAGCAGGCCAACTCTAACCTGCCTTGATAAGTAATAACAATTGATATCAATATCATATAGTATTTAAGTTTAGGCATGATGCCTTAAATCCTATGACAAATATTGGAAGTTAAGGCAACTCATATGTGATACTAGACCTGGGAGCAATGCTTGCACAAGAGGTAAAGCAGACCAAAACTCAGATGCACTCTCGGCCAATTTGCGACAAAGCAAAGGCTGCAAATACAGAAAGCTTGAAAATAAGTTGATGGGTATGGATGGGAAGCATAAATGGACATCAAAGAGTAGGTGCTTAATGAGTGTAAGATCCCTAATACTGTAATCAACCTGAGACGCACAAGCATAAACAACATGTAAAATGCCTTCTTCCACTGCTGCTATATCTAAGATATTTAGAATACTGGTGTCCCAATTATCATCAGGAATCTGAAATTCTTCTCCAAGAATGCTCGAGTAATCAACCAGAGGAACAGGATTTGATGATTCATATTTCGATGTCTCATCTAAAGCAGCTGTAACTTCACTGGTACTGATCAATGATTCTTGTACTGATATAGGCTCCACAAGCTTGTACAGGATTCTAGAAGCCTAAAACAAAGGATCAGATAGTAATTTGAACCATAGCATTTATAAGCTAAGGTTTGTTCATTCTAGGTGGAAAGCAGCAGAGGTTGATCCATTACCATTCTGCAGACAGCTCCCAGATCAGATTCTTTATATGCCTTTCTCAGCAACATGAAAATTGCATCTGGGCGGAAAACCATGGAACTGAAACTAGATGAGATAAATGGAGACATGCTTCTTGATTTTCTTGGCTGCAAATGCAAAAGGTATATTTACACCATGTCATTCAAATTAGGTGAGAGAGCATGCACAAGAAAAACTAGATGATAATATAAGGATATAGAAAACAGATATTACACAAAATCATGAGCTTTCACAAGCAAATGCATATTCAATCTCAACCCTATTAATACCAAAAGAAACATTTTGTCCTTGTTTCTTTGTCATATGCAACAAGAACATTTTTTATTGTCAAAAGGATGAACAACACCACCCACTCCCCAACCCCAGACCACCACCACCCAACCCCCCCAAAATCACCAATATCATACATATAAGTCCAACAACAAAACAATATGAGAGACAAAGAAATAAGCGTTTAAAGAACTAAGATGCTACCTCAAAGTTGGAAGAAACAGTTAGGGAAGATGAAGGTTGATTGTTCTTAGGAACTTCAGAGTCAGAAATACCGCCTGAAGATCTTGCAGTTTCTCTGTAGTATCAACACTATTAGCTATCTAATTAAAATATATAAATAGGTATAGGAGCATGGTGTTTATGTGGGGGAAAAAACTGAAAAACCTTTTAGTTAATAAACAAATAGTTACTGCAACTAAACTGCATACCCCAAAAAAACTAATAGCACTTATGAGAAAATTGCTAATTAGTCGGTAAATGTTGCTAAATCAACCATTCAAGTGGAAGGACAAGATATGACTAGCCAATCAAAACTTCAAACCTCCAAGAAAATATTGACAGGATGAAACTAGACAGCAATTTTTGAGAATGAATCTAGACGTGGGCATCTAGTATGCAAAATAAACCCAGAATAATCCAGAGCATCAGGGAATTTACTAATCTCCACCAAAACTGAAAAATGATATAGACCCTTCAGCCTATCACCTATAATGTAATTCAGCAAATTTCTTTGCCTGATGCCAGGACTTTTTAGTCGATCAACCCTGGATCACCATTTATATCCTTTGAGCAAAACAAAAATCTATGCATAAATGATGAAGGAGATACAAAAAGAAAAGACTAACAAAAGCCTAGAAGAATATATCCTCTAAAGAAACATATAAGAAATTTGCTTTAAGAAAAAAAAAATTAAAAAGGCTTGAACCGAAGTGAATGTGAATAAAACTCAAAAAACTGCAGTTGAGTTTACTGACCCTCTCCTAAATTCCACTAGGATCTTGTTGAAAGTAGTCTCGGAATAGATTAGCTTGAAAGCCGTCGGGGCCTGATACTTTGGCTTGCACTCGAATATGACCTAAGAGTTTCAGTACTCGCTGTTCATCAAGGATTTACAAAACCAAGAAAGGAAAGCAAGTCACAGGGACAGGACTGAGCAATTTTACTAGGGGCATTTCCAGTTTCTCAAGGGTAGAATTTCACCTGTACAATAATTACATCCAATGGGGGCAGGGCCTTTAAATTTAATCTCATGTGTTTTTAAAGACCTTTTGAATCAACTCCTTTAGCTTGCCTTAGCTTAGTGAATCTGAGCCATACCGACATACGAAAACAACTACTATTTAATAGAAGCCAACTCGCACTTCATTATTAAAAGAGGATAAATACGATTTTTAGCTGAGTGCAGCCAAAAGTATAAACTTTACTGGGTAAGTTATATGCTATAAGAATTGTGAGTCTCATTCTGAGTTATTTTTACTATCGTGAGATGGATAGCACCATTTTGAATTTTTTTTGGACTTCTTGAGGAGCATTGGATGTCCATATATTTTGGAAACTTTGTTGGGTTCATATAGAGAAGTTTTGGTGCTAAAATCCTTTAGCAATTGCAATTTCTTTGCAGCAATGTTGAGCATTTGGATGGAGAGGAAAACTTGCAGTTATTAAGGACAGGGTTCTGTCTTTTCACTTTTTCATGCGCTTCTATGTTGGAGTCTTCAGTGAGTCACTTTTAAGTGTTAAGCTGTATGATTAGAGTGCTCTACTTACTTTAATTGCTTGATTCTAATACTTGCCTGTATGAGTTGCTTAGTTTCAGCAGATATCTTATGCTCCAGACTATACTCTTCTTCCTTAATAAAATTTCCTTTTTTTTTTAAATCAGACATTTGGCAACCCGATACATCCTCTCCCCAAAATAAAAAATGAGTCACATATTTTCTCAAATGAATTTGTTCAGATGGTTAAAAAGTTATTTACATCAGGTTTTCCTTCTCTGTCAAAGTTTTCAAACTGACTGACCCATATTGAGGTAAAGCATTATCAATCATGCAGGTAGAAAAAAAATAGTTTCAGATTTATGACCAGGAAATGCTTTTATAAAGCCTGCCAAGGGGCAGTAATGTGATGAGATCCTAAAAAAATTAAACCTGGATACAGAATAGTCAATTTTTCTTTCTGCACAAATTTTTATCCTGAATCCAGAAAATTAATCAGAAACTCAATCAGCCAGCTTTCAGTTATAATTGTACACACAGCTCTCAAACCTATTCTTGGGTTATTTTCTTGAAAAAAACAAAGGATTTATGAAGTAAAAGATAGAAAAGATGAGGATCCTGTAAAAGTTTTTCTTTTTATGCATGTACAGAAAACTTAGAAAGCATAATATTGTGTCAGAAGTGGATGCACCTGGCAGGCTGGCACCTAGAATTGAAAAAAAAAGAGAGATATTCAGCACCTCAACTAACCTCTCATTGACAATGTGAAGTATTGGATACCATGGACCCACAAGCATAGCAAGAAAACGTAAATTATGCTCAGAGCCATCTGAGAAGCTGGTCAGGTCTGCCTGCACATTTGAATGCATGCCAATCAATAACGTAGTAAACCTTAAAATAAAATTAAAAGGTAAAAAAGAAGGAAAGAAATAAGAAATAAAGATTATAACTGACAACAGTATCATATACCTCAAGTTGTGGAAGGAAGACTAGCAGCCGGTTTGTCATATCTTGAAGCAACTACAAACAATGGGCATCAGAAGGCCTTCATAAAAACAAACAAGAAAATCTAAGCATTAAAGATGGCCAAATAATGTGATGACATAGTCCACCTGAAGATGCATATCATGAGCATCTTGCTTGTGTGATATAATATGCGGCAACAGGTGATTAACAACTGGTTGAAACTCAGGTTCAAGATCAGTAACTGTAACCCCAATCAGCTGCAAGGCAAGAACAACGGAAACAACTTCAATCATATTAAAGCAAAGTTGCAGTAGAACTACTATTGGTGGTTTAGGAAAAAGACAGGAAAGTAAGCAAAGACAATTACCATATTGTTTTATCCAACACTGCCAATACATAAAATTTAGATAATAGAGCTTCACAATGGAGAGGATGGAAAAGAAGCATGCCTTGTAAAGGAAACTCCAACCATGCTCTATCCCACTATTTCAGTGCATACTTTGATTGAATTTTCACTCCAACTGAACGCGATTCATTGCACCATTTTGGTGCAAATGAATAGTGCACCACTTTTGGAGCAAACTATTCATTCACACCAAAATGATGCAATGAATAGGTAATATTATTTTATAGCTTTCTACATTAATAATATTTAAAATATAATTTAAGTTGTAAAAAGGGTATGGATCTAAAGCAGTATAGTCCTAACGGATCAGGCCCAAGCCCATTAAAGGGGGAAAGCCCAAAACAAGCCTCAAAGAACCCAAAGTTTCACAAGGCCTCACGAAGGGTCCCCTTCGCTTTGCTGTGGGCCCCACTTGACCTCCGGACCTCACCCTCAAAGGGATCCTGAGCCAATCGCCTTCGGACACATGTTATTCACTCACAAGATGGCTGTCACACTCAGCCTTTCTCCTCAGGACAAGTGTGCCAACCACTATGAGCCACATGTCCCAATCAAGAGCCTCTCAACCAATAAATAAGGGGTCCATGGAATTTATTGAGGCAATTGATACCAACCCTTTTTCTCTCCATACTCTCTCTCTCTTCAACCTCCTTTGCCTTACTGACTAGAGCGTCGGAGGGTTATCGCCAGACCAACCGTCCAGCCCTCTAACCGTCTTTGTTCTGTGCAGGTTGCTTGTAGCCCAACCTATCCACATGCTATCCCAAATTGAGACCATTCACAACATTGAGGAGCAATAGCTTCATTAGGTATGAAATAAAATAATTGTAAAATAAATATTTAATCAATTTAGTTTAAATTTAAAATATGTTATAACTTAAGTTAAAATTTGCATATAGTTTGTTTTTAATTTAATTTAGATTTTTATGGATTTCAATAATAAAATGTTAATATAATGTCTACTTTTTTATATTAAAATATTTTTTATGAAATAAATATTTTTTAAACATTGATTATGCAACTAAATTTTTTTAAAATATTAAATAATAATTAAAAGTAACAATGAAACTAATTTATATTTTGAGAATTAAAATAATAAAAAAGAAGAGAGAATATTCTTGTTGGTATAATATTTGGTGCGATGGGTTGGAGATGAAATAGTAGTTGGTGTAAAAAAATGTATCATTTTGGTGTAAAAATTACACCTAATATAGAGTTTGTATTTGGAAATGGGCTAATGCCTGCTATTAATACATAATCTATTATATGCCCTAAATCATCCAATGGCTGGCAGCCTAACACTGACTGATTGTTGATATGCAAAAACCAAGTGGTAATAAGTAACCAACCAATGTTTCACATACCTGAATGAAAAATATGGCTATGGGATTTCCCCGTAAACAAGATATTCGAACATAGCGGGATGGAGTGTAGTTCATAGGGTATATCATATCACGACGAGGGGCTTC
>CAOJBK013314193.1:0-12303 GCA_948294925.1 Codiaeum variegatum
AAATTGGTGAAATATCCTTGGTTAAAGTTATGGGTCTAAACCTAGGTTTAAACATTTATCAAAGAGTTTGATAAATGACTAAACCTTCTATGTTAAAATAGTTTTAGCATAGAACAAATTTTCAAAGAGTATGAAAATTTCTAAAGTTTTTGTTAAAAGAGATTTGACAAAAATTTTTCAGTACTCAACCCCTAGGTCTTGTCAATGTTTACAAGTGTTTGAATAATTGCATAACCTAATTTTGTTAAAAGTGTTTTAACAAAGTTATGTTGTTTTTTAAAACAGAAATTTAAATCTTTCCTGATTTGATTTCTCCTTTTCTACTTCCACTGCGTTACTCCGTAATGTTTCCTTCAACTTGATCACATTGTCTGCTGTTTATCATTGCCAAAGCTTTTGTTTCAACCTATTTTTTGAAATACTCCACCTCCACTAAGAGAAATTTTCTTTTTCCACTTGCCATGGGAAAGGGTTCGACTATATCCATCCCCCATTTAGCAAAGCGTCATGTGCTGTAAATGGGCAGCTGCTCCCCCGTAGGGGCTCTTTCCATCCTTACAAACCTTTAGCAGGCTTGACATTTCTGAACTAGCTTCTTTTCATCCTCTTTCATTATGGGCCACCGATATCCTTGCCTTATCACTTTTGTTGTTAAGTCTTTTCCTCCGAAATGCATTCTACGGGCTCTCTCGTGCATCTCCTATAGTGCATGTTCTGCTTATAAAGGGCTTAGACACCTAAGCTAAGGCAAGGAATACCCTCATTTGTACAACTTTCCTTGATTAATGAAAAAATAATCACTTCTTTTGTTCAGTAGCTTGGCTCTTCTAGGTCATCTGGCTCTTTGCCTTCCTCTAAGTAGGCCTGAATTGGGTCTATCTGGCATGGTCCATTTTCAATTTCCATGGCTACCTCCCCTCTTTCAATATTGGGGATGCTCAGGGTCCCCAAGAATACTCTTCTGGGCAAGCCTATGGGATGATGTGTTGCTAGCTTAGTGAGGCAATCAACCCTTGTGTTTTGACTTATGGGAATTTTGAAGAATTCCACCCTCACACATTGCCTTTCATTTATTTTGCTATTTTCTTCACCTTTTCTGCATAAATGATCATCTCCCCTTCCTTTTTCTTGTATTCTCCATTGATGTATCCCACCATTAGCTGAGAATCGATGTACATGTTCAAATTTTCTATTCGGAGGTGGTCAGCCAAGCTCAAGCCTTGTATTAGGCTTCATATTTTGTAGTGTTGTTGGTGTTTTTAAACTCCAACCTCAGGGCATATTCTGGAAGGACTCGATTTTCATTTCTCAATACTATGCTGGCCCCATTTCCTTCATCACCTTTAGCTCCATCTGCATACAGGTTCCATGTGGTCCCTTTCTCCTGCTTTGTAATACCTTTTCTTTTCCTCCTCTTCCCTCTGAGTGTCCTGATTGGGGAAGGAACACTCAGAGATGAAGTCTGCTAAGGCTTGGGCTTTGATTGCTACCCTTGGGTAGTATTAAAGCCTATGTGCTTCTAGCTCTATAGACCACTTTAGCATCCTTCTTGATGCCTCTTGTTTATGGAGAACCCTTTTAAGTGGTTGATCTGTTACCATTACCCTTTGATGAGCTTCCAAGTATACTTTGAATTTTCTATAAGACAAAACCAAAGCATAGAAAATTTTTTCAATGGGTCTATAAATTAGCTCCACCCCTTAGAGGACCTTGCTCAAATAATAGATTAACTTATACACTCCTTTTTCTTCCTTAAGCAAATCCAAACTCACGATATGGGGTAAGGCCAAGAGATACATCAATACTTCTTCCCCAGGAAGAGGCCTACTTAAGATTTGGTCTGATGCTAGGAAGGCCTTCAAGTCATCCAACGCTGTCTGACAATCCTTTGTCCATTCAAAGTTTCCACTTTTTCTTAATCTTTTAAAGAATGATAGGTATTTTTCAGTTGATTTTGGCATGAGTCTATTCAGTGCCACTAGCCTTCCTATAAGCCTATGTAATTCTTTCAAGTTCTTTTGCGGTGATGTATCCAAGATGGCTTACACCTTATCCAGATGTGGTTTAATCCCCCTCTCACTCATATGGTAGCCTAAGAACTTGCCTTCCTGAATGAAAAAGGCACATTTTTTTGTATTCATCTTCAAACCATACTAGTTCATTACTCCAAATACTTTCTCCAAATCTCGGGTGTGGTCTTCGAATGTTTGGCTTTTAATGATCATGTCATCCACGTATGCCTCTAAGTTTCTTCCCAACTGGTTTTTGAAGATTTTGTTTACCAACCACTGATATACGGCCCCCACATTATTCAATTAGAAAGGCATGGAAGTGTAGCAATAAGTCCCCTTTTATGTGGTAAATGAAGTCTTCTCTTCATCCTCTGGGTGCATCTAAATCTGGTGATATCCTTGCTTAGCATCCAAGGAAGACAAATACCTATATCCCATTATTGAGTCCACCAACTTATCTATCATAGGCATAGGGTATGAGTCCTTTAGCCATGCTTTGTTAAGATTTGTAAAATCTACATACATCCAGTAACACCCGTTGGACATCTTTACCAGGACAACATTTGCCAACCAATCTGGATAAAGGACTTGTTTAATGAATCCACCTTTTAATAGCTTATCCACCTCTTCATCAATTAGCATCTGCTTTTTTGTCCTGAAACATCATTTCTTTTGCTTAATAGGTTGGTATGAGAGTCCACATTTAGTTTGTGGGATATGACTTCTGGCTTGATGCCAAGCATTTTAGTTGAATCCCAGGAAAATGTTGCCTTGCTATTAGCTAAGAAGTCCTTGACCTCTTCCTTCTTTTCCCTTGAAAGATTGGCATTGAGTCAGAGGTATTTTTGGGGCATCTTATCCTTTATTGGGAATTCTTCTAGCTTTTCAACCAGTTGGGTCCTCTGGGGGATCTGCCTTTTGCTTACCTGGACTATGCCTACTTCCTCCACCTCTATATGAATCACGGTCCACTTCTTTCTGATGAGTTCCGCCACACCTTCTTCCTGAGGGGTCCTAAATATATCTAATTTTGTGCTATCAGGTAGTGGGATATGGACTTGTTCTTCTGACATTTACATCAGCATCTAAGCCATGTAATAGGGGCCTCCCCAATAACCCATTATAAGCTATGAAAACTTTCACCAAAACAAAGGTAGCCATCAAGGTCACTTCTCTTGGTGCTTTCCCCAAGGTAAACAGGATCATGACAGTCCCCACAGCTGGAATCACAGTCAGATCTAAGGTCCGGATGGGGTTTTCCAATTTTATCAGATCTGATTCCCCCATCCCTATTTTTACAAAGGCTATGTCGGATAATAAGTTTACAGAGCTTCCATCTGCCACAAAGACTCGTTGCACATTGTAGTTGTTTATGATGACAATTATAACCACCAGATCTTCCCTCAGCTAGTATTTCCCTTCCTCATCTTCTACGAGTCTCTTGATTCCATTGTAAAACACGTACTATAACTTCTTTTTCTTCCGAGGTAAGGCCTTTACCTCGTTGCTGCTCAGGGTGACTTCAGATGGTCCACTTATCAACTAGGCCACATTATCCATTGATCTATCATTAATAATGAGGGCTCTCTTTCCCCTATCTGCTTGGCTTATGCTAGCTTGATCTTTTTTCATGAAGCCTTTCAAATGGCCCTACTTGATGAGCATCTCGATTTCTTCCATCAGCGTTGTACAGTCATTAGTGTCATGCCCATAAGTGGCATGGAATTTACAATATCGAGCTTTGTGTCTTTTATTTGGATCTCCCCTCAAGGGCTTTGGCTTCTACCATATATCTATATTTTGGAATGAGGCGAATACCACCTCTGGGCCAGTTGTCAACAAAGTTAGTTTTAAGATATCTAAGGTGTTCCTGGTCCCACCGTTAGTCTTCTGGGTTGAGCCAACCATCTCTATTTCTCAGTGCTTTCTTTCTTTCTAGTCTTCTTCTTCGGCTCTAGGATTGCCTCTTTAACTTTTCTTCTAGTTAATTGGTTATTTTTTAAGCCTTATCCCGACGGATGTATTTCTGAGCAAGTGCCATAGCAGCCTCTTGGGTCTGCAGAGCTTTTCAACTAAGGGCCTTAAAGTACCCTTCATGGATAGTACCATTCTGCAGTGCCTCCACAGCCCTAGATTGATTAAGCCTGGTTACACTCAAAGCCTCCCTATTAAACTTGGCTAGATAGTCCCTCAAAGATTCCGCTTCAGACTTTTTGAATTGCTTTAAGGCTTGATTGGTCATTTTTGAAGGTATGCTTGACCCAAAATGTCTCAAAAAGCTCCTTGCTAGTTGCTCAAAACTTGCTACACTTCTTGGCTATAACCCATCATACCATTTGTTATAGCTCTCTCTAGTGATCCTCTAAGGGTCCTGCATTTGATAGCATCACTTGTGTAATATAGCTCTATCGTATGTTTATAATCCACCACGTGGGCTATAGGGTCGATGAAGCCATCATACTTCTTGATATTCAGAGCTTTAAATTTCTATGGCATTTGACATTTTGCGATTTGTGGAACAAAGGGTGACTTCAAGGCTAGCACCAAGTTTAAATCTCCCGAGATCCTCCCATTTTCATGATATATCCCTTCCTCCATTATTTTCCTTACCTCATTTTTGAGCTCCTGGGGCCTATTTTGGCTTATGGCCTCTTGTGTGTCTTCCCTGTCCCTTCGGCAGTGTAACCTTTTAGGGGACTCCCTCGCATTGCTTACTCTTTGCTTGTGATGGGAGTCTACCACCACTGATCTGGTCTGCTTGAAGGGTTCTTTGGTACTACTCTTCAGGGACCTCCTCCTTCTTCAATCTCTCCCCCTCACTCCTGTCCTCTCCTTTTCCCTTCTAACCTCCTCTGCTACTTCCCCTCTCAGCCCTCTTTCTCTTCCTCTATCATTTCCAACTTCTCCCCCCTCTTTCCCCCCAGTGAATCCATTCTTCCATATCCCATCTAGCATTTTCTCCCATCATATCCCCAATAACTAATCTCAACCTTCTCCCTCATCCCGATTCCCCCCTTCCTTCATCATCTCCCCATTGCTCGTCTCCTACATCGTTTAGGTTGAGGCATCTATTCACTCACCTTCCATTGGTATCTTCTAGGATTCCAAGGGGATTAAGGTTTTGTAGTAGAGTGTTTTCTAGGGCTTTTGCAGCCTAGAGTAGGGTGGTAAAGAGTTGAATGACTTAGGGTAAGGTGGCTTGCAAGTTAACCGGGGTGATTTGGGCAGAAGGTTGCGCGTTAGCTTGTGTTGGTGCTAGGGGTGGTATTTGGGTGAGAAAACTTTATAGGATTTTAGTTGGTGTTAAGTTTTCTAACGTGGGTGTTGTAGTAGTAGGGTTTGGTGGGTTTAGGGTGGTGATGGCAAGTCAGGAGGTAATTGGGTGTTATCTACAAGATCCTTCTCCATATTTTCTCCCATTCTCAAACATGGTCTTTTAACTTGTAACTTCAGGAGAAAGATGAACTTATGAGCAAATGAACTGCCTTAAAAACAGAGGTGAATATAAAAATTTTCCCCACAGACAATGCCAATTGATGAGACCGATCCCAATCAACGATATTGAATTCTTAAGGCATTTTTGGGTCTGAATTTGATGGGCTTTAGTTAAAGGGCCTGCAATCACAAAAACACTCGTTAGAGGGGGGCTAGGTAGGTTCCTTGGCAATGACCCTCTGATTATCAAATCAGTTGTGGTTATGGAGAAAGAATTCTCTCAAGCGTGTTCTTGAGAGTTGTATAGAAAGAGAAGAAAGAAGAAGTTGTTCAGCATAAACCTATCTCTTGAGCATGGATGGCTTTATATAGGGATTTCCAATATGGACTTGCTAGAGATCGGACAGCTGAGGAGGTTACTTGGGGAAGAAAGATATCGTTGAATCAAAGGAAGTTGTACTGGGGCTGAGGTGGCGGGCAATGATTGGCCTACTTCCTTTAATATCCTCTTTTGTTTGTGTCTGCTAGTACCCTAGAGTGATTATGCGCAAAGGAGACAATCCCCTGACGAGTGCGTGCTGTGTCAGGGTATGTGCTCCACGATGGCTAGGGCGGTTTGTCCACTTGCTCTGGACCAAGTCATTGATGCACACGGAATACCCATGGTTCGAGGCTTCTTGTCTAGTGACTTACTCCAGGGTTGGTTATCCGCTAAGCTCCTCGATCGGTCCGGATTAGCCTAGTCTACAGAAAAAAAGTCCTTCCCTTTGTATGGGCCTTTCTTCTAGATCCATCCCCAATTCCATTGGATGGCTCGATTAAACTAACCCCTATCAAGCGTGAATACTTGAATAAATTAATAAATGAAATTAACCACTTATAAAACTTGTAAAACTCAATTAGTATTTTTGTAAAATTTCAAAATATGAGTAAAAGTGTAAAAAATTAAAAATAAATAATATATCACCTAATTTTTACTTTTCATCTGGAAAGATTTTCATGTCAAAGTAGATGAGCTACAATTTCTAGCAGAATCAGTATTGGGCTATGTTGGGTTATCATGGGTTTTGGATGGATGATTTAAACTACAAGTCTTGGGTTAAGTTAACGTTACGTTTAGGCTTTTAAATTTATGTATTTTGAAATTTTTATAATAATATATAAAACATTAAATTGCCAAAAAAATTTGAAAAAAAAATTGATTTTTTAAATTTTTTATAAAAATATCACTTTTTTTTTAGAATTTTTATGATATAAATGTTATATATATCAAGTATATGTTATGCATATAGTATTTTTATAAAAAAAATAGAAAATTAGTATTTTTATAAAAATTTTCAATGATAATATTTTTATTATTAAAATTAAAAATACATTATTAAGAGTCATTTTCTCTATATTTTTTCATTTTTATCATTCATTTGTTTTTAATAAAATTTTTCATAATTTTTAAATATAAAAAAAATATGAGAAAATATTTTTTAAAATATATTTTGAAATTTAATTTTTCTTTATAAAAAAATTAATGTTTCTAATTCAATTTTAAAGAATAATAAAATAAGTTGTTTTTGTTTTTTAACTTTCCTTTTGTTTTCGCTAGAATTTGAATCTCAAGCTGTTCAGGAGACTCGAGTATGAATTTATCGGTTTGAATAGTTCTCAGTCTGATAAAGTTAAGTTCAAGAGTTTTTCATATTAGTCTAAGCAGGTCCAAGTCAAATTAAGGATATGATATCCAAAGCAAACATATATTAATTCTAGATGATTTATGGTTCAAATAATAGATCTTTTAGTATTTTTAAATTTTAAGTACAAAGATTAAACACAAAATGGAATAAAGAAAATAACTTAAGGAATACAAAGGGTATGGTTCAAACAATAGATCTTTTAGTATTTTTAAAGTTTAAGTACAAAGATTAAACACAAAATGGAATAAAGAAAATAACTTAAGGAATACAAAGGTTAAACCTAAGTCCTGATAGATGTCCTTGAAGCTGGTAATAGCGTCATCGCCGATTCTAACTTTTTAGGCTCTGACTAGATACTTTCTCCCAGATATAGGCGTCGCAGTCGCCAGAAGCTCCTGATCCGATGGAAGTGGTTTGGCATCTAGACTGTCGTCGTCAACTCTTTCTTCGTCGGTAGAGATGTAGGTAGTGACAACTACTCTGTTGGATGGAACAACTGCAATCACGAGAATCGAAAAAATGTTAAATTAAGTTCAACTCCTTGGGTTTCTTTATCGGAGCAAAAGATAGGGTTTTGAGTGATGAAGATTAGATCATTTCACCCTAAGGATAAGTGCCCTTTATAAAACTTTCCTGTTAAGACGGTGGGAGTCTACCCTAGGGTTCTTCGGTATGGGCTCGGGCCTTTATGGAGATTACGATCCTGATAACATGTCTTATTTGGGGCTTTTGTAGTTCTAGGATTGCATTCTCATTATATCACCAAGGGCCTTAAGCTGATATGGGCTTGAAATTTTAAACCTGTCTTGTGGCGAGATTCTAAGGTTGATCTCGCTCGCCATGGGCCTTACGATCCTAGCTTCAAACCTTTTTTAGCTTCATGGGCCGTTGTTATGAGCCGGTGTCAACACCTTCACTTTTTTCTTTTAAACAAGAAAAAGTGGAATTAAGCCCTTACGTTTTTTTGGTGGAAATCCACCCTTAACATTTTTTAATTTAGGCAATTAAACCCTTATGTCTATGAAATTGTTAATTTTCCATTAATTCATTATTAAAATGACAGTAATACTCATCTTTTTCACTTAAAATTTTTATTTATACAATACCAATACATACAATTGTAGTAAAGCATACCAAACACGTACATGAAAGAATTTACAGTAAATTGAATATCAAATACTTTAAAAATTGAAGAAATTCAAATCACATATAACACAACAATCATAATGTACTTACACCTAATATCATCTCAACCATAAGATATTCAATAAATTTCTCATATCTCTCTAGTTTCTTCAAAACCCAAGTAATTATAAGAAAAGACTGGAACTTCACCACAAGCGAGTTAATCCATTGAGTTTTCAATCATTTTCTCAGGAAATAAACAGAAATTAATAATAACCAACCTTTAAAAAAAATTAAAAAACTCCAATTGATTACCAAATTTTAACAATCACCCACTTAAATTTCTCTTAGTCTTGTATTTTTTTAAGCCAATCATATAATAAATACCAAAAAAACAATTTAAAATTTAAAATATGAATTCACTAGTTAATTGAACAATCAATTGAATCCATTAAAGAGAATTGGAGGTTGAAAAGAAAAATTGGTGTTCCGATCATAGAAGAAAGATCGTGTGGAGTGGAAAAAAAAAAGGAAATTAAAGGAAAAAAAATTGAAGAAATGAAAATTTAAGAAAAGTCTAATGGAGTAGTTGGTTATCTCAGTGTTGAGATCGAAGGAGGAGACAGAGGAGTTCGTCAGAGAAGATGCTGACGAGAACATGACTGGATCTAAGTTGAGTTATAAAGAGATTTGAGAGAGCCTATGTGTATTACTGTCATTTTTACAAAAGTTTAACAATGGTTTGGATGAAAGAATTTAATTGTCCCAAATTAAAAATATTAATGATGGATTTCCTTCTACAAAAATGTCAAAAGATTTAATTTCACATTTTCGAATAATGTAGTTTTTTTTTTTCATTACAAAATAAAATTCAAATGGAACTAGTTTTTACACAAGCTTTTCATCAATTTATTAACAATTTCAGAAAAATAAAAAATTCGCTTGTCAAAATTATTATTGTTGTTGTTGTTTCTTATATATTAAAAAAAAAGATAATTGTTATTGTTATTATTAGCTGGCCAGCGAAATCAAATGGTCGTGTAAATATGGCCTACAGGTTGCAATCACCGAAAATCTGTACTTGTCAAGAAAATGTAAAAACAGTGCAAGAAAATAAAAACAGCATTGATAAGACAGTGAAAATGAAAGACGATAGCATAAAGCGAAACACTCCAACAACTGCAAAAAATTGGTTGAAATTAAAATCAAAATATCAGTAACGAACGATTGATAGTAAAAAAGATCGCGATTCAGCTCTTATCATTAGCAAATATATTGCAAAATAATTATGTATGTGCATGGCTTGCCTATTTCTATTTTTCTTTTAAAAAAAAACAAACAGAAAATCAACTCAAGACAGAATTTCTTCCAAAATTCTTTTATTTAATTTTAGTCAAAGGTTATGATTATATTTCGTGAGATCATGTGGTTAGTGCGTAGGACAGGATTGGAAAAGGAACGTTCATTAATGGAGAAATAGCTGTCAGGTTTATAAAATTGGTTCCAACTCATTACTAAAAAAAATAAAAAATTATAAATTTAGTACATTTTTAATAAGAAAGGAAATTGATATTTTCTTTCAAAAAAATTATTTTTTTCTCCTTAATCAAATTCAAAAAAAATAATTTAATTAAAAACAAAATTTATCTGATTATTGAATTAATTAAGAAATTGTTGTGGATAAACTCTTATAAATAGGAGTGTCTTTATTTAAAAAGCAATATGAGAATGCAAAAAAAAAGTTTTTTTCACAGTAAAATAAAAAAATTATATTTTTTTCTTTTGATGATTTATTAGATTAATTAATGAGTTTTTTTAAAAATATTATGAATAATTATTCTTTAGTGGTAATTCATAATTATAATTATTGAATTTTAGACTAAAGATTAATTTGGATATTTTAGAGTTATTGTTAGATTTCAAGTTTAATGATAACTTGAATAACTGATTATATTGGTTTTTTTTATAGTGGACTTTTTTAGAGTTTGTCCCATTATTTTTCCTCTGTACTGAAGGGTTTTTCATGTTAAATTTTGTGTCCTATATTTGATCATTTTGTGTATTTGATTATTTAATTTGCATGATTGGATTTGAATTTTTCAATAACAAGTGGTATTGAAGCTTATGTTTGATTAGACCTAGGAATTCAATTGTGAGAATTAAAATGGAGGACTCGTTGGGAACGATGATGAAGCTGTCAGGTAGTAATTTCAATTCGGGAATCGATGATGGGAGATTATCTGTACTGTAAAGACTTATTTGATCCGGTTAGTTTGAGTTCCAATAAGGTAGAAAAAATTTCTAATGTTGGTGAAAATTAGGGGTGAGCATACGGTCGGTTCGGTTTAAAACCGAACTGAACCGAATAAACCAAATACCAAAATTTTTTCGGTTTGGTTTTAAATCAAAAATTTTTTATACTAATTTTTTTTAATAATTATGTAATATCTTAATAAAAATTATAGATTTTATATTTAAATATTATTATTTATAAAATTATTACGACATTAAATAGAAATATAATATAAATATTAGTAATTTATCCTAATAATTTTTAAAAAATTATATATAATATTAATTTTTTATGTAATAATAAAATTTCAGTTCGGTTTGACATTGAATTTTTTTTTCAAACCAAAATGAACTGAAATAATTTTGGTTTTAAAAAATTAAAACCGAACCGAAAAGCCGAATAAATTGAACCGAATTGATAATTTCGATTCGGTTCGATTTTTCAGTTTCGGTTAGATTTTGCTCACCCCTAGAGAAAACATACAAAAAAGCTATAGTAAATATTCAAATACAATATTTTCCTACACATTAATGGTGAGAGGAAGAGCGCTTAGAATAAAGCTTTTACAAGAAGAAGGCTTGTGAACTTAAAGTTTAAGAATGGACGGTCTGTAGTAGATCATTTGAGTGACTTCCAAGATTTTGTAAATTAGCTTGTCACTATGAAAGTTCAGCTTGATGATGAATTGCAAGCTTAACTTCTCTTGAGTTCTTTACCAGACAGTTGGCAAAAAATGGTAGTGTCTCTTAGTAATTCTACTCTTAATGGTGTGGAGACTTTATAGATGGTCAAAGATATCAAGCATTATGAAGAAACCAGACGCAAAGACATAGGTGTTGATTCTTCACAGGCTCTTATCACAGAGAATAGGGGTAGAAGCAAGACTAGAAGTCCTAAGAGGCATGGTAAATCCAAAGGAAAATCTTCGACAAAAAAAGAAGTTCAGTTGTTATCACAGTGGTAAGTGTTGGAGTTTCCGCATGCAATTGACGCAACAATTACGCAAAAATAGCATGTATAGACGCAGCGTAATTCAAAATCTAACAGGAAAACCCACCTAGATCTGTTTTCGTAATAACGATTAAGAAAAGAAGTGTTAAATTTAAATACCTTTGAAACGTGCTTTAACTGGATTACTGTAGCCTCCCACGGAATCTTTTGTCAATCCGGTTTGACTGCAGGGATGCTAAGGGCACTCCCCTCTTCGTTCCCACACACTTAAGGTTCGTTTGGGTTAATCCAAAGTGTGCTAGCACTCGAACGGGAAGCTACGGATCTAACGGAACTCTTCCGTAGAATTTTCTGTTCAATATGACCAAGGAACAGAAAGAATCGGTTATCTTATTCTCAACGGAACTCTTCCGTAGAATTTTCTGATCCACGATTGAAGCATAAAACAAGAAGAAGAATATCATTCAGTTTTATATATATATATATATATATATATAATTTTATTTCTGAAAAAATAAAAATTATATTTTTTATTAAACGGAAAAACTAATTTTTATTTTAAACCAATTCATTCAAATTTGAACACTTCCACTTTTCATGTTAAACAATTTCATTCAAATTGGAACTCTTCCACTTTTCATGTTAAACAGTTACATTTAAATTTGAACTCTTCTATTAAAATATCCAAAACCGAATTGGATAATTCAAATTAATTCAGTTTTTGATTTCTCAAATCAAACCAAAATAATTTATTTGAACCTCTTAATCAAACCGAATTTTGACCCTAATCCAATTAGGT
>CAOJBK013314976.1:0-12275 GCA_948294925.1 Codiaeum variegatum
TTCAATTAACTATTAATTATAATCGAATTAAACTTGTGATTAAATTCACAAGACGACTAGCATATCTTGAAGTTCATTTCAAAGGAGTGTATTTCAATTTAGTCCTTTTGTATGAGATACAAAACTTGGAGGATTAAATTGAAATTTGGTCAAATTCATTAAGCAAAGGGATTAGTTATGTGATAATTAATGGTGCAGATTTTTTTCCACTAATTGCAAAGATGATCACAACTCACTCTACACTTAAACTTTGTCGTGACATGTGTTTTCATACAAATCACCAAGTCATGACAAGTGCCATAATTAGTGGAAGTGATTAAGTGACTCATCAAGTTAGTGGAATTAATCTACATATAAAAGGCAAATTATTTTGCCTAAGCATTATTAAGTAATGAGTAGAAAAATTTCCTGAACTTAAGTTGAGAGCTTTTTGAAGAGCTCAAAAGGGTTTCTAACTTAGAGTTTTAGGAATTTACCTTTGCTAAGGAACTCCAAAGGATTTAACACACTCACTTAATCCCTAACTTGGAATTGAGACTTGAACCTAAGATAAAGGGCAACCTAGAGAGTTCAAGGATCAAGTCTTTCATCAAAGTGAAGGGAACCTCAAGCTTGCTTAAGCCTGGTATGAGATAACTAGGTGCTTCACACTTAGGGAGCCTAACAAAGAAAAGGAGAAAGGTATTTGATATATTTCTTCTACATGCTTTGTGTCATTGTGTTTTGCATAAAATTGGTAGATCAAGTTGATGGGTTTTAATGTGGTCCTAATGTTCAAATGTTTTATCAAAGAGTTTAATACATGCATGTGAACCAATATGTTAAAATTGTTTTAAAAATGATTTATAATGTTCAAATGTTTTTGAAAGAGTTTGAAACATGCATATGAACATATTTTGTTTAAAGAGTTTAAATAAAAGGTTTTAACTTTGAAAATTTTAAAACGTCTGTTTTTCCAGCTTCCGCTGCACGACTCGCATTTCCCTTCAGTAGAATTATAGTGCCTTTAGTTGATGGAATAGAATTCTATGTGTATAAGGATGGAGTACTAAATGAGAGATTGCAGTTCACTAGAAAGAGGAAGAGTATCCTCATCATGACCATAGAGGTAAGCATTGTTGAGATAGTTCCATCACAAGGTGCCATAATAAAAACCAGAGAAGAATTAGTTCGAGCATTAGAGAGCTTCGAAGCATTAGGTAGAGGTCGAAGCCTCTAAACTAACATGACCTTACTTGAGGAATAGAAATGCTTAGGAAAAGAGTTATTGGCAAGCAGCCTCCGTACCTTCGCTTAGTAATCCTTAGACATGTCAGATATAAACCCAGAGCTTATCTCACACAAGCTAAACATGGACCTTTCATTCAAACCCATTAAGTAGAAGAACATGTGGTTCGGGGTAGAGAAGTGAGTTATCATTGATAAAGAAGTGGAAAACCTCACCAATGCATGATTCATTAGAAAGGTGCAATACCATGATTGGCTAGTGAATGTGGTATTGGTGAAGAAAGCTAAAGGCAGCTACAAGATGTGCATTGATTTTCGAGATCTCAACAAAGCCTGCCCCAAGGACTCATATCCCTTGTTAATAATAGAAGAGTTTACAGATTCAATAATAGGGTATAAGTACTTATATCTAATGGAAGCAAAGCAAGGTTATCATTAAATAAGGATGAATAAAGAAAATGAAGAGAAAACACCCTTCATTATGGAGAAAAGGACATACTGCTATGTGTCTGTGCCTTTTGGGTTAAAGAATGTTGAGGCGACCTATCAGAGGTTGGTTAACATAGTCTTCTAAGGAAAAATCTTGAGACTTATATCGATGACATAATGGTAAAGACCATGACCTTTGAACAACATATCAAAGACCTAAAGGAAGTATTTTGGGTAATGGACTCCGATAACATTTAAGGAGGAAAATTATTAGGATACCAAATTGAAAGGGGGATCGAGCTGAACCCATATAAAGTCAAAGTATTCTTGGAGATGAACCCCTAAGGAATGTGAAGGAAGTCCAGTTGTTGATAGGCTGATTGGTGGCCCTAAACAAGTTCATGTTCAAGTCATGAGAGTGATACATGCCATTCTTAAAAAAGTTAAGAAATAGTGTTACTTTGAATGGATAGAAGGCTGCCATAGGGAGATGGATGAGCTCAAGGCCTTCCTACCCTCTAAATAGATACTCAACATACCTTTACTAGGAAAAAGCTCCTAATCTATCTCTTAGTCTACCCATATACAGTTAGCTCAGTATTGGTTTGAGAAGAAAAGATTGTGTATAGACCAATGTACTACTTTAGTAAGGTATTACAGGGGTAGAAATTAATTACAAGCCACTAGATAAGTTAGTCTACTCCCTTTTGTGCTGTCATACAGGAAGTTCAAAGTGTACCTCAAAGTACATCAGGTAGTGGTGGTCACAAACAGGCCCTTACAGAAGATCCTTCCCAAGCTTAAACTATCAGGGGAAATGATGTGCTAGTCAGTGAAGTTAGGAGCATACAACTTGCAATAGATCAGTAATTAAGGTGCACACTTTGTTAGATTTTATCTCAGAGTGTTCTTTCCCTCTAGAACAATATGCCATTGAAGGTATGGAAGTTTCAAAAGTGGGGCTTCGAAGAAGATAAAATAGGAGTTGTAAGTAGAAAAAGATAGTGGTAAAGGTGCAAGTGGCAAATGGCATATGGGTGGTTCTCAAGAGCAAAGGGGGAGTTCTCTTAAAGTTTGCATTGAAGCTAGACTTTTGCACCACCAACAACACAATAGAGTATAAGGTGCTGATCTAAGGCCTCATAGTGGTAGAACATTTGCATGTTTAACACTTACACATGTGTAGAAATTCCCATTTGGTGTTAGAGCATATAAAAGGAATGTATATATCCAGGAACTCAGATATGGTTAAATACCTACAGAAGATAGATGAGTAACTCAAGTGGATAAAGGAAAGTGGGATTAGGGTTAAATTCAGACAAGTCTCTGAGGAAGCCCTACTGCAGAGTGGATAGCCTGAGAAAAGTAGCAGTAACTCACCAAGTAGGTTTATCAAAGAAGATTTTTATAGAGGTTCTAACTCACTCAATTATAGAAGAGCCTGAAGAAGCCATCGAAGTAAGCAATGAGCCTTGTTGGATGGATCTAATAAGAAATTATCTCAAATAAGGAAAGCTACCTAAAAACCTAAAGTTGATAAGGAAGATCATATGGCAAAGTGCACACCTCACACTACACTGGGGGACCTTATACAATTGATCATTCTCATTACCATAGCTCAAATATCTGATCCCAAGTGAAGCAGAGTATGTACTGAAAGAGATGCATGAAGGAGCTTACGACATGCTCATCTAAGTAAAATCATTAATAGCAAAGCCCATAAGGTAGGTTTACTTTTGGCCTGCTATAAAGGAAAATGCCATGAAGTTGATGAGAAAGTTCGAAGCCTATCAAAAGTTTGCTAAACTAAATAGAATGTCAGTAGATAATCAAGTCCCCATCTATGGCTCGTGGCCCTTCACCAAATGGGGGATGGACATAGTGAGACCTTTCCCAATGACAACCGGATAGAGGAAGTTCATTTTAGTGGCAGTAAAATACTTTACAAAGTGGGTCAAAGAAGAGGCTTTATCCACATCATGACAAACAATGTAATTAAATTTTTGTGGAAAAAAAATATTACTTATAGGTTCAGAGTGCCCTACCAACTTGTTAGTGACAATGGGAAATAGTTTGCCAATGCCAATATGAGGAAGTTTTGTAACAAATTCAACATCAAACAACACTTTTCACCAGTCACCCATCCTCAAACAAATGGGTAGACAAAGTCACAAATCGAACTATCCAAGGTTTGAAATGAAGGCTTGAAGGTTGTGGAAGGAATTAGGTAGAAGAGTTATATGATGTACTATGGGCTTACAGAACAACCCCTAGAAAATCAACAGGTGAGACACTATTTAGTCTCACTTCGGTATAGAAGCAGTCTTTCCAGTAGACATTAGCTTGCCTGGTGGAAGAGTTCATTTCTGTAGTGACAAAGAGAATGAAGCTGCAAGGAGGATAGACCTGGACCTACTAAAAGAGCTCGAGAAGATAGTGGTGATGAGAACAACATCCTATAAAAATAGGGTTGCTAAATACTTTAATAAAAGAGTCTAGACAAGAACCTTTAAGGAAGAGGACCTAGTGATGCGAAGCCTCAAAGCCATAGGGAAGAAAGAAGGAACATGCAAGTTAACACTTATTGATCAAGTTATTGGACAAGCCATATACAAGATGAGAACTCTAGAAGACATAGAAGTACCACACACCTTGAACATACAACATCTCAAATTGTATTATTAGTGAAAATTAATAAAATTACTTATTTCCTTAACTCATGTGTTCAGCCTACAAAGAAACGTGCTAAGCCTAGCTTGACTGAAAAAAGACTCTCTAAGGGGCATCAAGACCTTTGTGATGAAAGCTTGATTTATGAAAGATCCTCCAAAGGGGGCACCAAGACCTTTGTGAGAAAAGATACTAATCCTAGTTTAACTTGAAAAAGACCCTTTAAGAGGGCACTAAGACCTTTATGAGCAAAGACACTAAGCCCTTGATAGGAAAAAGACCCTCCAAGGTGGAATTAAGACCTTTGTGAGCAAAGTCACTAAGCCTAGCTTGACTCGTAAAAGACCTTCCAAGGAGGACATCAAAACCTTTCTGAGCAAAAGCACTAAGCCCACCTTGACCAGTAAAAGACCCTCAAATGGGGGCACTAAGACCTTTGTGAGCAAAGGCACTAAGCCCACCTTAACTAGAAAAAGACCATCAAAGGAGGGCAATAAGACTTTTGTGAGCAAAGACACTAAGCCCAGTTTGATTGGCAAAAGACACTCTAAGGGAGCGCCTCCAAGAAAATGATATGGAGCCAATCAAAAATCAAAGTTTAACCTTTGGACATAGATGATAAAGAAACATCAATAACTAATAAAAACTAGCATTTTCAATTTAACAATTAAGTAATTACAAATTAAACAAAACCAATAATTGTCATTTGTACTTAAGGAAAAGCCATAAAAAATTAGAAATAAAAAAGACAAATTGAATAAAGAAAAGGCACAATATCAAAAAATGTATAAGCTTTCATTAATAAAAATAGTTAACTACATAAGATGTATGAAGTGTACAAAGTATTAAAATAAAATATACAAAATTACATTGGGGACAACATATCAATGGAGGAGAACAAAAAAAAAAGTTAAGCCTTACGCTGTCTAGAGGAACTAGATTCATGTTCGTTTCGCGGACCTTGAACCTCCTCATGACTTCTCTTTATAACTTCAATCATAGTTCGATCATCATTAAAGTTTGAGTCCACAAGGGTGGGGTCACCTGACTTGTCCTTTGTTACAACGAAGTGCTCAATGAAATAATGATTGGGTAGAGGTATTTTGTCTAAGTATTCATCTAACTTGATATCAGGGACCATGTCCTCAACCTAGAGGGGCACATACTTATCTTTGCCTTTGGAGAAGTCCTTAAACACCATCTTTAAGGTGTTGTTGTACCTCTATATCACTGCCCTAAGCTCACTGGTGTTCATCCACTCCCTAAAGAATAAAGACTCTAAAAATCACTTCACCTTATCTTTAAGTAGAATGGGTAGCTTCTCTGTGAGTGCATCTAACTTGACAAGGACCATTGCTACCACCTCACTTGACAACTTTACTTCGAGGGACTTGGTCTCCAACTCTGCCTCTATTTTGGACTAAGCAAGCTCCACCCCCTCCTTCTCCTTTGAAGGACATCATCTGTAGTAACCAAGTCATCAACTTTCATTTGAAGGGAGGAGATGTCTTCACCCCTTGCAGTCAGTGTCTTCTCACATTCAATTATAAGCCTCTCTCCTTTCATTAAGACCTTGTCTTTCTTTCCCATCTATGTATGAAGATTAGCCAAATCCCTCTCTTACACTCTGCGGGTCCTCACACTCCCTCCTCCAATAAGCCACGTAGGACTGTAAGTCTTGAGCTTACAGCAAAGCCTCTTGAGAAAACATAAAGTTAATAAAGGGCCAACTAAAGCATAACAGAAATAAAACCTTCAAAGTTAAAGAAAAATACCTTCAGATGGGCCACTAGATCTATGTCTGACCCAAACGACCCTCGAGTGGGATCGGATAAAACATCCCCAATGAAGCCCTTACATTTTGGGGCTAAGTGAGTAGTCCAAAAAGGGATAGCCCTCCACCGACAGAGGTATCTCCTAACTCTATCGCTTCAGATGGAGGCACCATTTGAAATCTCTTCTCTAAAGGAGCTAATCAATCATCCTTCGCAGGTTGGTTCTCTATTACAAGACTTTTTACTTATGCCTGTGAGGTATGTTAGCTTCTGCTTATGGAGGAACCTCAATATGTATACCCCTAGTGGCTTCCTCACCCCTAACCATTTGGGCTGCTTCACTTTTGGTAGCCTCTTCCTAAACTAGTACTTCATGGGTTATTCCATGGGCCTTCACTACTACTTCTTTCATGGTCACCTCAACAGCTTGGTTCATAACTTAAATAAGAGCATCCAGGGTTTGATTACTCATATAATCTCCCAATAAACCCTACACTATGTCCTTCAAAATTGGATGTGAGGGATCTACAAGTGTACTACCTTCAACTTTTTGGCCTTCCTTAACAAAAAGATCATTTCCCATCTTTCGCAGCACTGAAGCCTTCTCATTAGTGGAATGGTCACTAACTTCCCTCCTCTTCTTGTCAGCCTCTACGTGTCCCCTTGTTTCGGATTCAACATTATTTTAGCGAACAATGTCCTCAATTTGCTCAATACAATGGCCCCCAACCTTACTAGCACCCTCAGGTGTAAAAAAAGGGGAAAGTTAGTAAACATAATACAAATAAAGAAATAGAAAATAAAAAAGGACATCTCACCATTCACATTCTCCCTTCACAAAAGTTTATTGTGAAAGCCTGGCTTTCAACTAAACATCTTCACCCTGGCCTTCCTCCTCTCCTCCACTAGTTCGAGGTAAATCACTTGGAGATGAGCAATATATAAGACATGTTTCCTCCTTTGCCACTACTCTGCCTATAATAATTATTACCTCGGAGAATGGAGGAGTAGAGGAAGAGGAGGGAGAAGAAGAAGCAGAGGGATATGAATCTAAGTTCATACCTCAAAAAACTCACTCCCTCATGGATTCAAGAGCCTTCCTTTATGGAACCTCAATAGGTGGAGGCTCTGATGTAGTAGCTTGCTTCACTCTGGGCCTCCATGAGACATTCTTTATAAGTTAGGTGCCCTACTGATAAAGGGTCTTATAAGCCTGTTTGAAGTTGAACTTGTTGAAATCATGGTACAAATTAATCATCTTCCCTTCATCATTGACCATCCCCACATGGCTATAGTACCACCCTACCTTATTGCTAAAGAATGACTAGTTAGGGGAGATGGCCTCGATGTGGTCTATCATCACCTCATAAATCCTTATGAAGTTGTGACACTTCTTTAAGGAATTATTATACTCATCACATGTGACATTTAGCTTGAACTTCCTCTGTCGTGCCCACTATATAGGAGGCTCTAGAATTCTTCACACAGGGGAAAGTACTGAAGCTTGTAGTCCCTTGCGCATCCTCTTGAACTATTTTTGCTCTTTTGGAGCTGGGGTAGGAATCTCTTCCCTTTTTAACCTCTGGCATCTGTGAAATAGTAGGCCTAACACTTTTCCTTTAAACTAGAGGAACCTCTGGTACTTCAGGTTCCTCCTCTTCCTCTTCCTTTTGCTTCTATTCTACACCTTCAACCTCCATTTCAATCCTTTTATTGGACCCTATTCCATCATAATATGAGGACAAATTAGAGCATGCTTCGATGTATTCCTTCAGGAACCAATAACAATGACCCTTTGGGTTCAACTTCCTCTCCTAAATTACTGCAACATACTCATCATAGTTGCGAGTTCGTAGGGCTCCAGTAGCAAAGCACTTGATGTGTATAATGGCCTTTATGGTAAAGTGATCGATGTTTATCTCTCTATCAGGGAATTCCTTTTTCGAGCTGTGCAGCCTTAATCTTGGAATCCTTCAGAAGCTCTATAAAGGTGATAGTGAATATCATACCATAAGAACAAAATCAAAACTCGATGATCTAAAGGAAATGAGAGAAGCTAATAGTACTTCCTTGATACCCTTTTGATCAAAATAGGGGCAGTAAAAGCCATGGAACGTTCATAAAAAGGAAGTTTTTAAAATAGCATCCCTAATGAAGACCTAAAAACTTAGTGCCGGAACTTTGATCCCATAATCCTCATGATGCAGGAGACCTTGATCTAACTTTTATGGCTTTTTTGGATCCTTATAAGCTCTACTAAAGTTGAACCCTTCTTTACCAACGGTGGTAGGCTTCAACACCTTCACACAAAAAAACCTTCAACCTTCAACCTTGTTAGATTTGTCAAAGAAAAGTGTCCTTCCCAACCTCTTCATGAAGACATAAATGCTAGGATCCGCTGATGAAGTCGCCATAGAAAAGAAGGCTTAGAACATCTTGGATGTAGGGTTCATAAACCCTAATGTGTAACACACTACTTCAAAGAAATACAAATCAAGAATGGAATTTGGAGTAACATCATGTGGTTGACCCTGAAATATTCAAACATAAAAAAAAATAAGGGTGAGGGAGGAAGCAATGGCCCTCTAATCAAGTGGTCGAAAACTAGATATACTAACTCCTCCTTTAGGCATGTCGTTAGCAGGGGTAGTGTTGAAAATCTGCTCATCTTTGGGCATCACCCTAGTGGTGACCTCATTCACAGCTATAAAACGATTCTTAAACTCCTCAAAGTTTATTCAAACAAGGGACAGTTTCCCACAAGGGCGCTATAACCTTATTGACATAGTGGAGAACAGTCTCACCCCTCATTAAATTTTTGGTCTTCTCAAGGACAACAACAACCTTTCCCTTGGTATCCTTAGAAGACTTGACCTTTGGTGGTACCGTTGGAGTAAGAAATTAGAGAGAAATGAAGAAGTAATGAGGAACTAGGCAAAGAAGAGCAGAAAGAACTCCTGATTTGTAAAAGAATACAGAATGATTGAAAGGAATTGTAAAAGTGTGAAAATGTCATTTTGAAAGGGTTTTTATAACCCAATGGTATTAAATAAGGTGAAAAGACACCTCATTCATATGATGAAGCATAACTTCCCAAGAAATCATTATAGCACTCGAAAGTTATGCCACATGTCATGACCTCATTATTTTAGCAGTAAATACGCCATTCTAGAGAAATGTAACTGCCCTCGTGACTATTAGAGAAGACGTAATGGTCCGATATGATATAGCTGCCCCTCGAAGCCTACACACCTTAATTGACCCATTAGGTTTCAAGAACTTATGACTTTGAAGTCATCTCACAAGTAGGTGGTCATGACCCTATGCCTTCATCACTTCAGGGAAGGACCCAAGGATTCGCTTCAGCCACACTCTTTAAGCACCAATGCCTTCTAGTATGGCAAAGAGAAGGCGGAAACTATTATCGGTCCAAAATAACATTAAGGGACTAAGTTTGGATAAGACCAACATTCCAATGAGGGGTCCTGAGGGGAACTCCCCAAAGGGTCATAAACGGAGCCCTACCCCTGACCTTCGGGAAGAAACATCCATCTTAAGGGTGTGCCTCGAGGTTGAGGGTGTGCCTCGAGCTTGATCTTTTTTTTTCTCTTATGTTTCTTTTCCTTTTCAATCTTTTTTCCTCTTTTTTCTTTTAAGAGAAAAATACTCTCTTCTCTTTTTGTCAATTTCTCATTTTTCTTTGGGTAGTGAAAAATAATTTTAACACTCTTCTTCTCGTTACTTCCACTGCCAAGTCCTCTCTCTCTCTCTCTCTCTCTCTCTCTCTCTCTCTCTCTCTCTCTCTTTTCTATTTATATTATAATTTTATTTCACTTAATGGTTGAAATATAATTTTTTTAGCCCACTCTTACTTTAACTAGTTGTAATAATAATTTGTTACTTAGAGTTTAATTATATATTATTTTTGTGTTTGAAAATTTTAGAAAAAGTGCTTATTTTAGTATATCATTTATTGTTTGAATTTTTAGTTTGGTATTTAGTTGAATGAAAATTGAGATAATGGATTCTACTAATCTTAGCTTGGTGAAGGGATCATCGAACAATTTAGATCCGAAAAGAAATTATGGAAGGTTGGAACCTAATAAAATAAATAAATTTGTATGTAATTTTTATGGAAAAGTAACTAAATGAGAGGCATATTTCTTAAAACAACACTTGATTGAAGGATTTAAAAATGCAAAACAACGCCTTAAATGTCCTGAGCATGTAAGGGAGGAAGTGAAGTCTTATATGCTCAAAAAGTAACAAGCTAAGGAAGATAGGAAAATGTTGCTAACGATGCCTTTATTTAATGATGGCAATGATGATTAGGAGGAGGCAGAATTAAAGCAGATGAGTAGTAACTCGAGTTGTGCTAAAAGTAAGCTCCCTCCTAAAACACCAAGACAAAAGGGTCCAATGACCATGTATTTAACTCCTAGTCCTGAAGATGCAATCAAAGATAGAAAGGATAGGAAAGGAGGAAGGCAACAAACTATAAATGAAGGTTGTGAAAAGGATTTAAGGGACAAGGCTTGTAGGGAGATAGCTAGGTGGTTTTATGGCTTTGGGAATTCCATTTAATGTGGCAAATTATGATAGCTTCGAAGTGATGATTGAAGTAATTAGACAATTTGGTCTTGGAATGAAACCACCTACCATGCATGAGCTAAGAGTTCCTCTCCTTAAAAAGGAAGAAGATGACAATCATAAGCAAATGGAGGAGCATAAGCAAGAGTGGAGTAAAAACGATTGTTCAATTTTATCCGATGTATGGTGTTATTCGGTTGTCCAAAAGGATATTGTGAACTTTCTTGTCAACTCTCTAAAGGGCTTCATGTTCATAAAATTCATGGATGTTTCTGAAATTGTGAAGATGCTAATTTTTTATTTCAAATGCTTAATGTCATGGTAGAGGAAGTTGGAGAGCAAAATGTGGTCCAAATGGTGATGCATAATGCATCAAATTATGTTAAAGTTGGTAAGAAATATGAGTTCCTCTCCTATTCTTTTAAATTTAATTTCATCATTTGATATATTTTTGAATCTAATATGTCCTTTTTTATTTTATATTTTTTTAGAAAAATTGTTAAAGGCCAAAAGACCACATATTTTTTGTACTTCATGTGCAGCGCATTGTGCCGATCTCATGTTGGAAGATATAGGAAAAATTCCTCAAGTCAAAAACGCATTAAAGAAATGCATGTTCATAAATGATTACATATATAACCATATCTCACTTGTGAACATAATGAGGAGGTTCACAAATCAAAGAAATTTACATATGCCAGTGATTACTAAATTTGCTACATCTTTCATCACCCTTTCACAATTTCATAAGCAAAGAAGCAACTTTAGAAAGATGGTTACTTCTGAAGAGTGGAATGCTTCTAAGTGGCTAAAGGAAGTGGGGGGAAATAAAGTACCAACCTTTATTTTGCAAGAAATGTTTTGGAGGAATATTTTTTTTTCTCTTAAGTTGATAAGACCTCTTATTAAGGTTCTTAGGATAGTTGATGGAGAGAAAAAGCCAACTATGAAGTATATTTATGAAGCCATGCACAGGTATAAGGAAACTATTGCTACGAGTTTTGGAATGAAAGAGGAAGAATAAAAGAAAGCCTTTGAGTACATTAATGCAAGGTGGGATTGTCAACTTCATAGACCTTTGCATGCGGCTACCTATTTTCTAAATCCAGAAATCTATTATGATAATCCCGACATAGCAGCTTGTGAAAAAGTTATGCAAGGTTTATATGCTTGAATTGTAATGTTGGTTCGGGAATTATAATTTAAGATAAGATTGGAACAAAGGTAGAGGTAGAGATGTAGCGAAAAGTTGAAGGTTTTTTAGCATTCCCATGGATATTAGGCAAAGGTTAGGCAAAGGAAGGCAAAAGTTCTAAGTAAAAAAATATATATAAATTAAGGAATATCAATATTTTAAATCTTTGTTGTCTTGGAAATTACTTTAAATTTACAATGTTTGCTTATTATGTTAACAATCGAGTGGCAGTTTTCAAATGGATTTACAACTCCCAACCTTTAAAATTTTGCTATAAAGGTCCTGAGCCTCACTTGTAGTACAATTGGTTATGAGGGGAATTGGGGAACTTTCCAGCTTGTATGTGGTTTTAGTTTTAATATTTTTACTTTCATGACAAACTTTTAGTT
>CAOJBK013315567.1:0-16576 GCA_948294925.1 Codiaeum variegatum
CTGTGAAATTAATGATTGTAGTTGCATTTCCATTAATGAAGCTAATTTTGTATTAATCTAAGGTATTGAATGTGATGAAATAACATTTAAAGATTTTTGATAAGTTAGCTTGAGTGCCATTTGTAGCTGATATTTTAGTTCCATTGTTATATAATGGCATTGCTAGTTGTTGAGTCATACAAAGTGGTCCTAAATGTTATTTAAAAGACAACTTAAGTCAAATACTTAAAATTTTCAGTTGCATTAATATAGACAGGGACATAATCCAAAATACAAAATAAGATATTTGGTCCTAAATACAAAATAAGCTATGTGGTCCACATACAAAATAACATGACTTAATTTAGTGAAAAGGGATCTAATTACTAAGTGAGTTCATAAATTTGCAAAACATACAACTTAAGTATAATAACAAGGAAGATTAATGTATTTCTTGCATATTAAAACTTGCTGTTGTAGTAGATTGCTGACTCAAGTTCAAGCTTTTGGCAGCAAACTTTCCTTTAGTAGAATATGCATGACTGAGGTTGTTAGATGCCACCTTGGTGGCTCTAGATGTCTTGGGGCTCACTCTAGTAAGAGTTGATGCTGCCTTGTCCTTTGCTTTAGGGCTTACTCTAGTAGGAACTACTAGCACCTGTCTGCTTCTAGGGCTAACTCTAGTAGGATATGCTAGCATTTGTCTTCTTCTAAGGCTGACTCTAGTAGGAGCTGCTGCCTCGTGATTTGTTCTAAGGCCCATCCTAGTTGCAGCCTGCTTTCCAGTATACACCAATTTCAGTTATTTGTCACCAGGAATTTGCGTATGTAAAACACATACAATTAAGATTTTTCAAAACCAGTATACATCACTTTCAGCTGTTTGTCACCATGTAACACACCAAGACAGAAATTCAAAACACAACCATCATAACTTCAACAAACACATACGATTAAGATTTTTCAACAAACACAACAAACATAACTTTAATATACATACCCAACATAAATTCATCCATAGTTCAACCTTTAGCATGTTACCTTGTTGTATGCATTGCCTGTAGTAGTTGACACATATGTACCAAAGCCCTTCCTTGCCTATTACATTTAAGGGGAAAAATCAGAATAATATTCAACCAAAATACTAAAAAAATAACTTGTTTAACTATACATTTACCTGATATCTCTCTCTAGCCATTGCCCTTCTATCAACAGTTGACTTGGCTGCCAAAGATCTTTTTGAAGGTCCTTTGCCTCTTGATGCAGTTGATGCTTATTAGGGTTCAGTTTTGGAAGTCACTTGTGAGTTACTTGTCCCTGCTGCATCTCTAGTGTCAGTCCTTAAGGTTTTTGCCAACCTTTGGTTATCTCCTTCCATCAATGGCCTCTTCCCTCTATTCTGTTATGGCTAGCATAACAAAATTAAGAAATTAACAACGAATAAGACAATTAATGAAAAAATAAAATAGACACATTACATAAACAGGACTTGAATCACCAATGGGAATTCGGGTATTCCTTTTATGGCATCCTCTTTTATTATGTCTATACTCCTTGCAAACACTACACTGTATCTTAGTACCATGCCTACCAAGCTTACCCTGTATGCTTTTTTTAGTCTTTTTTTCCTCCCATATACCCTTATTCCTTTTCCTTTTAGGCCTACCAGGCATCTTCTTGAAGGGTGGTGGATGCACTGATGGTTCTTTTGGCTGTGACCACCTTTTACTACCATTTAATGGAGGAACAAACCAATCATAAATCTTCATATACACATCCTTCTTATAGAAGTTAGAAACATAATCATCAACATTCTGCCTCAACCACTGTATGCTTGAAATACCATGGATGCAAGGAATACCAGTCAATTTCCATGCTCTACATGAATAGGCTTTGTCATTCAAGGAAACCACAAATTGATCATCATAAAACTTGACTTAGAACATATTAATCTTAGATGCCTTAGGAATGCAAACCCTAAACTCCCATTTCAATTTCTTTACTTTCTTCATAATCCTAGGGCATAATATATCATCTCTTTTATCCATGTAGTCATATTTGACTTGACGCCTCTTCATAAGTGAAGTCCTTATCTCTTCCAGCATATCAATAATATGCATATTATTGGCCTTGCATATTACACCATTGAAGGTCTCAGCAATTTTGTTGTCAACATTATCACTATAAAACCTTATTGATATGTAAGCCTATAAACCTTAGGATCCTTTTCTAGAATAGCATTAGATGCCAATGGATCAACTTCCCTTAATGCTTGTAGCTATTCAGTGAATTGGACTTCATGAGTGGCATATACAACCCTCCAAAATAGCTCTTTTAGTTCCTGCCCTCTGAAAACCTTCTTCCAATTCACATATATGTGCCTTGCACAATTGTGTATCTCAGCATTTGGAACCATGGTATTCAACACATTCATGAGTCCCTAATAAAAAAATAGAATCACAAGTATTAAAATAGTGCATAAAAGAAGAAAACTTGTTAAAAAAATGAAAATGCAATTAAACAGCATACCTTCTGTTGATTAGAGATAAAAGTCTAGCTATTGCCATTTATAATGATGAAATCATTGAAGAACTTAGTCAAAAACCATTTCCAATTAGCTTCATTCTTAACTAATACTACTCCCCATATAATTGGGAACATCTGATTATTCCCATCACACCCAATTGCATTCGAAATAGCTCCTCCTTAAATGGTTTTAAGGAATGCTCCATCTAGTGAAAATAAAGTTCTACACCCATCAATAAAAACCCTTCCTTAACCCACTAAAGCAAATATATAACCCTTTAAATTCTATTTTCCTTTACTATTCAACTCGCATCCCAAATCAAAAGTACCTTCCCTATCAATCTTTTTCAGTTTAGCCACATCAGACCTTAATTTGGCGTAGGGATCTTCAACACTACCCCTCAAATTTTCAAGTGCCATTTTTTTTACCCTATAGCATGAAATATTAGTAACCTTTAAAACATAAGTCTTCATCATGTCTTCAGCCATCTTTGTTGTACTGTAGGTTGGCTTCTTTATAAACAAGTTTAGGAATTCTTGAGTAAGAAACTTGGTTGCTGCCATCTTATTCACTATCACCCTATAGCATATGTGACCAGCTATCACTAACTTGACCCTAAATGACCTCTCACCCTTCAACTTAGATCCATAGACTCTCTAAGTGCAATTATTGCACTTTGCTTCCATTTTAAGTACATTAGTCCTTCTCCACCAAACCCCATACCCATTAAGTATGACATACTTTTGTATAGCTATCCTAAATAGTTATGAATTGGTGAACACTAGACCTGGGACCCAATTAAGTTCAACATGATTACACTTAAGATTGTATAACACCTTATTAACTTTGGCCTTCTTATTCACATCCAAATCATCCTCATCACTGGTAACAGGGGTTTGTACCTAATCAGAGCTATCTGGATATATCCACTTCCCCTACTACCTTCATGATTAGAACCCTTTTCATTACCAGTTTCCCTATTTCCCCTACTACCTTCATGTCTATCCAACCCTAAACCATAACCATTATCAACCAAAATATTTTTATACTATTTCAGCTTCTTCTAAGAAAAAACATGCTTTTCATCATCATCAGATTTAGGCATGCCACTACCCAAATCCTCATCTTCTTCATCATCTACAGGTGGTTCATAATCCTCATCCTCGCTATCATCCTCACCCTCTGTTGTTGGTCCTTCACCCTTCTGTTCACTCTCTACTGCCCTTCACCTACTTGATGTTCAGTAACATCTTCTGGTCCTTCATCCTCCTCAAGCCCTTAAACCTCCTTAAGCCCTTCCACCTCCTCAAGCCCTTCCACCACTTCATCATCTTATTTCTCATACATAACAATCTCATTACCCACTGCATTAGGCTGTGATGCCATTTCAGGAGCAGTACTACTCATATTAACACATTCAACATAAATTGATAAAAAACCAAAGTCTAACCCTTCATAAAAAATCTTCTTGTACTCATCATCTATCTCCACAAAAATCTTACTTCAATGCTTACCTAAAGTCCTACTCCTTCTAGGAGGATTATAGTGCACATTTAGAAAGTGGCTAAAACCTAAACCTTTAACTGTTTGTTTAATATCCTCCAATATTAATTTTCTAATGCCACTCAGAACTACTGTCCTCCCCCCCCCCACTGTATCTCATTACGTCATTGTTAAACACAAAATTTCCCCTATCATACAGTTCAATAGGAACTCTGCAAAGTAAATGCAACATGCCATTTCAATCACAACTACCAAAAATGAATAAAAAACTTAATTAAACAATGCAAATAAAAACTCCAAAATGAAACCCTAAAATTGATTTAAAAAATCCCTATCTTCCCTAAATGCCATGCAGATAGGGACCACTATGAAGGGTCCACTTCCATTTCAACCCACATGCAGCCCACTCATTAAAAGAAGACATTAAATATATAGTTACCCAATTTGTCCTTTTCTATTTGCACCTATGGCAATTAGGGACCATTATCTGTTGATTTGACACAGCAACAACACCACAAGCGAGGTTCCATAATGAAGATTTGATTCCTCGTGTGATGTTTCTCAAGATTAAAGTGATTTAGGGATTCAATTTCAAAAGATGATGATGTATGGAGATTTTAGGGAGAAATAGAAATTAGGGTTAAAGTGATTTTGGGAAAGTGATTTAGGGAAAAGTTAACGACTACTTTTCTAAATTTTAAAACTTTTTTTTTAAATTTGTTTATTTATTTAATTCTGAACAAATATCTGATGTGGCATAAGTTTTTTCCACGTCATGTCAAAATGACGTTGTTTTTGACACGTTATGTGCCACATCAACTCACCTCACGTGTCTGATGGATCTAGGGTAAATTTGTTACGGATCAAAAGGTTGGATAGTCAAATTGAAACCTATTATAGTATGGGGTAGATTTGATAAAACTCAAAAAGTTTGGGAAAAATTTGATGGTTTTGCCAAAAATATATAATCTAAATATTATTTACATTTTTACTATTAAGGATGTGCTTGAAATTAAGAAAAAATTTAGAGAAGCAAATTTTATGGAGGAATCAATTAGTGGAGTAGTTATTAATTTAAGGTAGTCCAAGATAATGGATTACCCTCATATGGAGATAATATTATCACCTCTAACATTTTCTCTTTCAATCCAAACACACAATAATACTCATACTAATTACTCCTCTAATTATTTTCCCTTTTTACCTTTAATTCAAGCACATCATAAGCAAGAGAAATTGTTATAAAAAGTGTGAAAGTTATTACTTCTGAGGAAAAGGAGGATTTTTTAAAAAATACATCATATAAAAAAAATCCGCTTTGCTAGAGTTTCATGGCCGAAACTTCCTTGCATGTGACGGAACCTCCCTCCTTATTGTTAGAGGATGATTGATTGACGATGAAGGTGAAAGACAAATCAGACATAATGGATAGTGATATGGTGTATGTAGATGGAGCCGTGTCTAGTGATAAATCGACCCTTGTTTCTTATTATGATCAGTTGATGAACCCGACCCTTCAATTTGATAAACTTGGTAATTCTTCTGTGAGTCGAGTCCCAACCGTTACACCAGAGGATGTGAGAATCAGTAAGATACAGGGAGTCCCTATAATTGATTTTTTTGATCATGCTAAAAATGAGATGGTGAAGTTGTTTGACAATGTAGTCATTGCTCAACTTTTAGGGAGAGGCAAAGCCTTATCTCAAGAATTAAAGCGCTTTAGAAGCCTAGGAGTCATTATCATGTTATCGACCTTCCTTTCGATTACTATCTGGTGAAGTTTTTTGGTGAGGAGGACTATTATGATTCTTTGTTGAATGACCTTTGGATAGTCATGTACCTCACTATTCAGTCGTGGACTCCAAGCTTCTTTATAGCTGATAGTAATGTAGGTGTTGTGGCTGCCTAGATTAGATTTCTAATCTTGCCTTTATAGTATTTAGGACTCTTGACCTAAAATAAAGATCCCAAGTGACCTTACAAAGGTCACCATCCTTAAAGAGTTGCCTAAAATCGACCTAAGAGGCCTTTATTGAGGCTAGCTCAGACTTAACTACAAGGAAGTAGTTTAGGTCAACCAAGCTTGAGGTAGCTCAGACTATACCGTGAATATTAAGAATATCCCAAAGATATCAGACTGGATCTTATCCAATTAGAAAATTGGGTCTTATCCTGATTCTAAAGTAATTATCTTCCTTAAAATAATTATAGAGTCCTAAATAGGAAACTAATGTGAAACCCCCTATATAAACCTTCAAAATAGGCATAATAAAGGATTGAACCCATAATACACTTTTCTAAACCTATGACTTTGTGACCAAGCTATCATTTGGTGCGGTGAGCTTGGACATACCTTTAGAATTTTGAGTCCAGTGAACATGAATCCCCAAAATCAGGAGAACCCAGAATTGACCTTAGGCCTTAATCTCTTACATAAAAGGTGATGGCTAATAATAATAAAAAAAATGGTTGGAAATGCTCAAGGAGCAATGCAACAACTGGGCACACAAGGATTTGATCAAGTTCAGGATGGGGTCGCATCTCTCAATTTAAATGTGCCACCTGCTTCCGGAGGTGTCCAACACCCTACTCACTTTGAGGTTCAGCCTCAAACACATAAACCTTTCTATTTGGGACAACCAATCATATAACCACAATGGCATTGCATAGGAGTATAATCTAGAGCTAATGCTGATATGGGAACTCGGGGCTTAACCAACCCCATATTTGTGAAGAACTTATATTCTGCATATCTGGACGTATCAAAACAGTATTGGAGCTGAGATAGTCCCTCAGCCAAAATCAAGGGACCTCTGTTCAAATAGCTCCCCAAGCAATAAGAGAAAATCAAGGACCAGTTTCAGTTGTTAGAATAAGAAGTATTCAAAGAGTAAGAGCTAGAGATAGCCAAGGAAGATTCAGGATGAAAGAGGATAACTCAAATGAGGATGAATAAACATTGTCAGAGGGGGTTGGAGAAAGACTAGATCAACCTAACTTCAAGACCAATGTCCAAAAGGCATCGAAGGACCTCAAATTCATAAAAGGAGTGATGAATTTTGATATCCCTATAGATTCACCACTATTGGAAGAAATACTAAATGCGCTATACCCTTCAAGGTGGAAAATGCTTATGCTAGAAGGATACGTCGGAACCACTTGCCTGAAAAGTCACATCGGCAAATTTAAAACAATAATCAACATATAGATAAATATTGATGTAATATTATACAAAATGTTCCCATCCTCCTTCAAAGAAAGGGTCCAAGATTGGTATAATTCCTTTCCTCCAAGGGCAATAAAGAATTCCAGGTAGTTTGTAGAGTTTTTCTAGGCCAGGTATGTGTCGTCAATGTTCAAGAAAAAAGATTCCACTAAACGGACTTAAATAAGGCAGAAAAAAGATGATTCCCTCAGAGACTACATTGAGAGATTCAACAAAAAAAGTGAATTTAGGATGGAATGGACCCCATAATACCTATCTTTGCTCTGATACATAGAACTAACTGTATCGCCCTGAAGAAGTGACTTATAAAAAAAAATCACTATAGACTTGGATAAATGCCATAGAGATAGTATTCAATCAGATCAAGCATGAGGGGAGGTTAAATGAGGATGAAGATTCATAACTCGAAATAAAGCAAAAGGAGTTGGACTCCTGAGGTCAAGTAACCACACAACATTTTACTTCTTCTAACTACATAAGATATGATAGGAACACATGGACTCCTCGACGTGTGTTACTAAGACGGTTTATACCTTGGTTAACCTCTCAATACACACCTTTAAGGGTGACAAGGGATGACGTGCTGATGTGGATTAAGAAGTTGGGACAAAATGTACAATGGCCCGCTAAGATGAGAGAAAGTTCCTAAGGTAGGAGAGACAATAATAAATATTGTGAACTTCATCAAGACTAGAGACATGACCTAAAAAAATTTTGGCATTTGAAAGAAGAGGTTGAAAACTCACCAAGAGAGGAATACCAACGATTAAAAAGTTTGTTAGAGATAATTATAAACAAGAAAGTGAAGATAGGAACAGAAAAGAACTAGAGACAAAGAAGGAGAAAGATAAATAGTTAGATTTTTCAAAGTAATTGTGGGAGGAAGATCGAGACATGATAGTTCGTCAAAAAGAAAATAAGCCTCAAAGGAAATATATTTGGTGTAGACACAATCACCTCCTTATAGACCTGCAACTTAAGGTCTTATAGTGTTTACTGAAGAAGATGGTAGCCATGTGGGCATCCATATAATGATTTGTTAGTAGTTCAGGGGTACATCAACAATTATAAGGTAGAAAGAATATTGGTCGATGATGGCAGTTTGGTCAACATAGTAACTTTAGCTATGTGTGAATTGATGAATCTAACAAGTAAGGAAATGAAAGCAGTGGCTATGCATTTGCTAGGGCTTAATTGCCACCCTGTATGGGTAGTTGGGTTAGTAAAGCTCAATGTAGAAGTAGGGGACAATAATTTTACTAGGGATGTTAAGACAAAGTTTATGATAGTGGACATATCATTCCCCTATAACTTTTTTTTAGAACGACCATATTTGTATCTCACAAGGGTGCTACATTGATATACTTCCTATGTTTAAAGGTGTCGTCACTAAAGAGATTGATAACAATCAGAGGTTACCAGGAGATAGCCAGGAAAACATATCAAAATACGTTGAAAGAGGTCTATCTAACAAACTACCTGGATCTAGGCAGAGAAAGAAAGAAAGGAGAGGACCTTGATATGATAATGGCAGAGGAAAAAGTAATAACAACTTAGAAGAAGCACATAATATATTGTGAATTTGTTCCAAGTATAAATGTTACCCCAGAAATGATTGCCAATTATTTCTTGAGATTTGTATCATTCATGATGAGAAAGAGCGTTAGAAGATGGAAACTAGGTGAGATCAAAAGGGTTCCCTTAGATATTCATTATGGACCTTGGATTCTCATGTTTGATCAAGCTTATAATGAAGGAAAAGATAGCTAAAATATTAGCTCAGGAAAACCATGTCATTCTGATAATGTCAAAGATATTCTTGATTAGAGCAAGGCTAAGAATAGAGCAGTAGAAGAATGCAGAAAAGAGAACGATCTAATACGGGTCGGGAAAATGAAAAGACCAAATAAGTTTAAGGTTTTAATTTTTAGATCTTGATATTTAAATTTCAATAATTTTGTAATAAAAAAAGGGGGGGCTATACAATAATACAATAGATTCTTTCTTTTCAATACATTACCACCTTATTTAAATATTATAAGTACAATAAGGAAATGACAACAGTCATGCTCTATCTATAAGGAGGGCATATATAATACTATCTAGCTTAAAAAGGAATGATAATGAAGTAGCAATGTCACTTGGCCTATAAGAAAGGTTCATAAAAAGAATAATTACCTCTCCTAAAAGGAAGGTGAAGAAATTAATAACATTATCTGATCTAAAAGGAGGGTTTACATAGAAATAATGACCTTACATAAAAGGGATGTCAGATATACCTGAAATATGTCTTTACATATAAGGGAGGATGAAAAATAAATAAAACCACCCTACCTAAAAGGAGCATAAAAAAAACTAATGTTACCTTAAAGGGAGGATTAAATTAATTAAAACACCAACCTGAAAGGAGGGTCGGAAAAACTAACCTTAAATTAAAGGGAGGATTAAATTAATCAAAATACCCACCTAAAAGGAGGGTAAAAAAACTAACCTTACCTTAAAGGGAGGATTAAATTAATCAAATCACCCCACCTTAAAAAAGGGTCGGAAAAATCTAACCTTACCTAAAAGGAAGGGTTAAATTCATAAAACTTAATTTACCTAAAAAGGGTTGAACATACCACATTATTTGTATAAGTCAGATATATTATATGAATCTCAACCCTTTTGAGGAATTGAAAAAATCATAAATAAAATCAGAGATCTATAAGCCATGTCAATAAAAAGGATCAGATGAAAGCAATAAATAAAATGTTAAATGAGCTCCAAGCTCTAAACTTTAGCAAAATATCCTCAATGAAGGGGAGTAATAAAGTATATTATCATTTCAAAAAGAGTAGGAAATAAAAGAAACATCCTAAAGTAAGAAAATCATTATAAAGTTTGGAGAAGAGGAGAAACTACAATGATTCCCATTAATAATCGGAGCCTATGAGAGAAATTATTGCCCTATTAAAGAAATACAATAAAAATATTAAACCAAGGGATCTACATCTTGATAATGCAAAACAAACTTCCAAAAGGGGGATGAATGGGACTCTTTTGCATTTGATTCAATTTACTGCACAAATTAGATCTTAAAAGTACTGATTTAACAAGATTAAGATGAAACACAATGTAAACTCAAAGAGGATCTGACAGAACTATCTATCTTTTCCTTGAAATTGATTATTCAGATATCACAAAAATTCAATTAAAATTTTTTCTCCTATTCTTAGCAGTTAGCTAGTTATTAGATTAGATGTCTATGGTTCAGATTAAGATCAGTACGTTCAGTTTTAGAATGAAGTCTGTTTAATATAAGTAAATAGAAGTTTCAGATGCAGAATTAGCTAATGAAACTATTAGGAAGATGTATGAAACAACAAATAGATAGAGTAGGCACAAAAATTTATACTGGTTTGACACTAACACATACATCCAGTCCCCAAGGATATTACCTTGAGTATTTCACTATCAACTTTATTTCAACTAGGGTAGAGCAGCCCTCAAACAGGTTATCCTTATGTAAGCTAATTCCAATAGAGTCCTTCCCTATCTTAAATGATCCCATCAAAATTTCACTTAGGCTTTTGAAGACCTATTCACTGCTATCAAAAGCAAATGAATCTCACATACTTTGGGACATGAGGTTGTGACACCTTAAACTCAACCACAAGCTTACACAGGTGCTTGTAACCTTTACAACACTTGAAATACAAGCTATAAAAAAACTTAAATCAATTTATTACAAAATTTCTTTGTGGATCAAGACCTTTTGATGCACTAGAAAGGAATTCTGAATGAAGAAATGTTTTTTAAAGTAACTAAAGCTCCAAAAATATGAAAATACATGAACAAGCTTGAAAGCATGATCTTAAATACACAAATCTTTTCTATTTAATAAAGAGTGAATGGTGTTTTCAAGACTAATGATTGAAAAATTTTTGAATGCACAACTTGAAAACATTTAAGACATTAGATGCAAACCACTTCTCTTCATCAATCCAATTATGGATTGAACATGGGGTATTTTTTTTTTATTTAGAAAATTATAGCTATTAAGAAATAGAAGTTTGAAAATCAAGAAAAGAATAAGTTTAATAGTTAGAACACTTGACTTTGTCTCTAACAGATAAACTGTCAGATTTCTAAACTTTGCTTTTGATAAACTAACATATTGATGTCAGTAATTTTAGAATTTGTCTGCCGAGGGAAAACATTTTATAACCACATCAGAAGATAGCTATTGGGATTCATGAAAGATAATATGAAAAACTAAAACCTAAAAGAATATTCCTTTACAAAAAGGAATACCCCTTGAAAAACACCAAAAATAGATTTTTCAAAGACAACCCCAAAGTTGGTTTTTCAAAACTGATTTTACTAGGTTATGACAATGAGACAAGATGTGAGACTGGCTGAAAAGACTGATCCACTTAACAAAAGTTACAACTAAGTAAAACTAAGTGAGGTTTCTTTAGCTGCCTTCTTATATGATATCAATTATGGATCAAATAGTCATACGATCAGTTCACTTATCATTTGATACTAAATATGACTCAACAGGAATGACAAACATTGATCAGGAGATAGAGTCTAATGTCCATCTACAAAATTAAAAGAACAGTTAGCTAATCTCATCAAATTAGTTTTTTTTGTCATCAAAAGTACATTGCTAATCCTTAAGGCTAACACATCCTCAATATTATGGCCTTCAGTGTATGATACAATATAATCAATTTCTGAATGAGAATTCGGGAGGTCGGGGAGATTGATATTAGGATCATCTTCTTCATCAAAAGGAAGAATATCATTCAAGAATTGAACCTTATTCTCTCCCCATTTTTGAGAGGCAACAACCAAAATCTTACCTCGATAAAGATTCATCCCTTCAGTAACATCTTCAATTGTGGCCTTAAGTTCTGAATTTAACTTATCTACCTCAAATTTTTTCCTCTAAACCTTATCCTTATAAGTTTGAGCTTCATTTTCCTTTTCTTTTAATTTCTTTTCGAGCCCAGTCTTACTCTTCTCCAATAGCTCCGAAAGGGATATAACTTCCTTGAGTTGATTTTTATTGAATTCCAACTGTTGCTCTAGATAATCAACTTTATTTTGCAACGCCTCCTCTATCTTTTTCAATTCCCTTTTCAATAAGGAGTAATGATGGCATATATGACTAACAAAGCCATTAGCCTACAAAGAAAGCCAAAATTAATAAGAAAAAGAAACAAAAATCAAAAGAAGATATAAAGAAGCTTAATACCATCTGAGAATGTTGAGACAATAGATAGATGCATCATGAATCCATTAAATCACTTATAAAGTAAAAGTCCTTAGGCGACAATAATGAGTTGGACACATAATAGGTCATCTTCCAATCATTAAAGCTGGCTTTTAAATCAAATCTTTATAAAATAACCTCATTAAGACCTAGAGATTCCTTATAGGGATTGCTCGATTGAGCCTTTTCTTTTGATGATGGCTCCACCTTCGTCGATGAGTGTTTGGAGGTCGGAGAAGGAATCACAACTCTTTTATCCTTAGAAAGTTTTCATTTTTACCTTTTATAGAGTCGTAAAAAGGCCCCTTTTTAGTCTTTAATCTACGATGTTCATTAGATAATACACATAGAGGAGGTTGAGAAGTAGCTCAGGAGATGGGTGGCTCAGAATGCAGCTCTTGACTCTTCTTTAAAAATGCTTTGTTCATAGCCCTTCTCATGGTTAACAAAAAAGATGATAAGTTAAAATTGAAAGAAAAAGAGAAAGGAGTAAAGAAGTATACTTACTAAGGTCAGAATTAAGAACATTTCCCTTTATATCTCTAATTTTACCATTGTACCAGAGGTGGTAGAGATCCATAGCATCCAATGGCTTTATTAATCCCTCAAAATCATGAAGAATGACCCTATTTATAATCCTAATAGCTCGGATGAGATTTAGCCTTTCTTCCTCTGCCTTAATAGAAGGGCGTAGATCCTTTTTAGTTGCTATCTTTAATGGGCATTCCATGATTGAGGTGTAGAAATTAATGAATGATGGCTAATATTTAGGAATAACTATCTAACATACCATGAACTTTTGGTTAATTTTCAATTCTACCCTGATCTATTTTAGCTTTTAAAGTAGGCAGCCAAAGATTCGACCACTTTCAAATCTACCCAACAGGACACGTGGCACATGTTGCAGCTTATGTTCGGGGATGCATGACACATTTCATCGTGTGCCACGTGTCTTATTGGGTAGATTTGAACGTGGTTGAATAGTTAGCTACCTACTTTAAAAGCTAAAAAAGATCAGGGTAGAATTGAAAGTTAACCAAAAGTTGGTGGTAGATGAGATGGTTATTCCTAAGGAAAAATCTCTCTTTCCATTTTTTCTTGTATGCCTTTAAGGTCTTTGGTAATTCAATAACCTTTTTGGCTTTGTCCCGATAATTAACAAAGCATGAGTTTTTGGCTATAGGCATTACTTTGTATAAAGTTCGAAATTCTTGAGTTGTTAGCTTAAAACCATTGAGTTTATCTAATATCCAATAGCACCTAAGTACTTTCCAAGAATTCAGATGAACTTGGGAGATAAAAATTCCATGATCTAACGAAAAATCAATTTCCAAGGATGACATAGGAAATGTTAGACTTGAAGAAAGGGCATCCTCATAAATTATTTACTCATAAGTATTAAATAAGCGATTACCTCAGGCAGATTTTAGAGGAGCTAATAGTGTAAACTCTTGGGCAATATTGTATAGAGCTCGGATGTCTACTAGATCAATATTAGTGATAGTGCTAGATATGAATTGGATTGGGCTAAAAGGGACTTCCAAAGAAGTACCAGGATGGGATGGATGAACATTAGGTGGCACGTTAATATGAATGCCAGAAACCTATAGTGTCCCCATATGAAACGTTGTGATATTTCTCTACTTCTATCATTAGATCACTATCTTCATCTCTCAGTTTAAGACATCATTGGAGAGGTCTAGGATTACCATATTTAACCTTTAAAGAGAAGGAAGGAATTGATGCTTTAGGGGAATCATTAATGGTGACAGAGGGATTATGAGTCCTTTCAGAATTAGAGGAAGCTATGAAGAGGGAAAATTCCAAGAAAAGGATAAAAAAGAAAATAAATTGATACTTACTAAAAAAACAGAGATCAATGAAGAAAAGCACAGATGAGGTAATGGCAGAGAAAACCTAATAAAGGAAAATTGAAACTTAGTAAAGAACACTTGAATAGGGAAAATGTTACATATCTTAGAATCTGGTGCAACCATTGAGAGATTGATACATGACAAATAAAAAATAAGGTAGCTCCTTGTCGGGCACGTCCCATTAATTAAGAGAATTACAAAAAGATAATTAATAGCCATAAAAGACTGGAAACAATGTTATAGCTGGAAAAAGAAATTGAAGATACATGATCTAAAAACACATTGGAGAAAATTTTGAAATCTTTAACTCTAAACTAGGGGGACATGTGATGACTCTCGACCTAAAAAAGAGATGCCAAGTGATCTTACAAAGGTTAACATCCTTAAAGAGTTGTAAAAAATAGACCTATGAAGAACATGTTAAGGCTAGCTTAGACCTAAACATAAGGGAGTAGCTTGAGTCAAACACGCTTAAGCTAGCCTAGACTCAATACCTTAGATTGCCCTGAGAATATTAGGAATATCCCTAAGATATCTGACTAGATCTTATCTAATTAGAAAATTGGGTCTTATCTTTATTCCAAAAGGATTATATTCTTTAAAATAGTTTTAGAATCCTAAATAGGAAACTAATATGGAATCCTTTATACAAACAAAAAATCAGACATAATAAGGGATGAAACCCATAATACTCTTTTCTAAACCTATCACTTTGGGATCAAAGTCATAAAGTGTTATTATTATAAAGGTATCTTATATGAGATTACTAGTATGATTGGCTCAATTATCAAAATTAATGAGGCCATTGAATTTATTAAAAGGGCAAGTTTGCAAGGGTGGCTTTGAAGTTAAACATTTCAAACCCTCTACCATCTAAAATTTGTATTGATGATTTTGTCTAGAATTTGGAGTATTAAGACTTACCTATCATATGTTATAGCTATTAGTAGTGTATGCCCTAAAACTTATACTCAGCATGTAAATGTAAATGAATACCTAACTGGCTTTATTATATATGTTCTTTAAATGTAAACATTCCTTGTATCGAACATATATATATCCCTTAAGTATTATATAGGGAATCTATTCTCAAAGAGTTTGAGAATATGAGTGAAAAATTGCCCTTTATCAGATACTTTAAGGGTTGTTCATAGTCATAGGATTATTGGTAGGGACGTCAATAATCCAGGAGACAATCACCTCTGTTATCATCCATGATAAGTATGAGATACTTATTGGTATAGAGGTAGTGATTCTCATGCTACAGACATGCAATGTCGTGACAACACATGAGCATACTCATAGAATGAGTAAGTTGAATAGTGATGTTAGATGATGGAGATATAGGTCATTACCAACTAGTCAATATCGTATCATCTAGATCATGATTGTGCATATAACCCTTAGACTTGAGGTGACATGTTATCTGGCATATTGGTGGCTATGGTTTGTTACTGCTTACATATCAATGCTAATCATGTATTGGTATATGGCATGTGGTGGCCATAATCAGTGACATGTTGAGATAAATGTCTAACCAAGAAAAGATTCATTAACTTGGGTAACCAAGGAAGAAATCCTATGACTTCTGATTATTCTTGATATGTAAATCTTTGGCCATAATGGATAAGGTTCACTAGAAAAAGTTTCTAGTTAGAACAGGGTTTATCAAGAACTCAAATAGGATATAGGTCATATGATATGGCATATAGGGTTTGACTATTCCATGACCCTAGCTAAGAACTGGAATCCATAATGAAGGGATTCACGTGCACGGTAATTATGATCGAGAGGTCCATTCAATGTTAAGGATATGATCACCGACATTCATTTCTAATTGGGTAATCGTAATATGTTATGATAGACGTCACTCACAACTTATGGGACTAAGTGTGTAATTAGGTTAACGCACTTGGTGGGAAGAAAAGAGCTTTCTTTATCCCATTACTAATTAGAATATGAACCTAGTAATTCACATACCATATAGCAATTCCTATTAGCTTGTATGAATCATATTAATGATTAATTAAAGAGTTTAATTAATTGTTAATGATGATTGAATTAAACATGTAATTAAATTTACAAAGATACTAGCATGTCTTGATGTTTAATTCATAAAATGATAATTTCAATTATGTCATAGTTTGTATGAGATACAAATGGACATGAATAATTGAAATGGTTTTGGACAAATAAATAAA